>OX439134.1:16145373-16250373 GCA_949318235.1 Ecdyonurus torrentis
TTAAATATAATAATTGTTATTTATTTATTATTTGATTAAGAAGGCTGAAATCAAAAATAGTTTTTTTTTTTTTAAGGTAATCCTTTGATTATGAATAGTGCATGCTGCAAGACTAAGTTTGGACAAGGGGGTCAATAGCACGGAAATATAACTCTTGGAAGCTCTTGTTAAAAAACGTTCCGTTAATGATGAAATTTAAAATTTCGCCGCAACAATAAATAAAAATGGCCCTGCGATCTTGGGGAAAATTTTAAATTTTTCCCCAGATCACAGCGCCACTTACATTTTACATGTTGATTGTTGCGGCGAAAAATTAAACTTCATCATTAAGTCATTAAGGAAACGTTTTTAAGATAGAGCAATAATACAGAAGCTCACCAGCGTGGGCAATAGTTTGGTTAAATTAATTTATATTAAATTAGCTTTATTATTGACTGGTTAACTTTGATTGTTACTCTCAAAAAATAAAAAATATTGAAAATAGTCAATAGAAAAATCAAAATTTCGCGTGTAAAATTTTTATATTGGAGAGAAGAGAGAGAGAGAGAGAGAGAGAGAGAGAGAGAGAGAGAGAGAGAGAGAGAGAGAGAGAGAGAGAGAGAGAGAGAGAGAGAGAGAGTTGTACTAAAAAAAAACATACCTGAATCAACAGGGATCCGCAGAAAAACAAAACCTAAAAAGAAATAATAAGCAGAAAATAAAACAAAAATTGTCATAATACTATACCGATAGAAAAATTAATATTATTATTATGCTGTTCTTTTCTCTCTTCTTATTTTATTATTATAAATTTTTGTTCTTCTAATTTTTTTATTTCTTAATTTAACAATGATTAAAAGTAATTTAATGCAAAGCACAATATATTTGAAAAAAATGTACACAAAACTTTATGCAAAACAAATAAAAAACAAAAAACCTTACGACAAAGTTTTTTTTTTTTTTTTTTTTTTTTTTTTTCAAGTAAAGACTGCAATAACAAATTAAATTTATTTTATATGTAACGTCGAGCTAGAGCACAAACCTCACAGAAGCAGCAAAGCCGATATATATATATTTTTTAATGTTGTTTTTAACTTTGTTGCTTTTGCAGATACACGGTTTGTGCTTTAAGGCGACTATATATATATATAGTTAGATATATATAATATATATATATATATATATATAATATTTAAGTATGTTTATTTGTTGTAACTTTGCCCAGCATATTGTAAATTGATGTTTCAATGAGAATAGCTATTCTGCTGCGTAAAGTCACAACAAATAATATGCATACAAAACTTTAAAACTTTAAATATTAAAAAAAGAGTTAATTATACCATAGTAGCAAGCTTCATGTTGGAAACCCAAAGTTGTACTGTGGAAAATGTTAAGAAAATGCTGATATTTATTGGGCCGCACACGCAAAAACAACTTATCAAAAACCAATCGGAACCCTACTCTATAATTAAAGGTTATTCTGAAAAGAAAATGACATGAACAATTAAAATTAAATCAGCAAAATAATGATATTTTAGTTATTAGTTTTTTTTTTAAATCAAGAAATGATAACAAATATTTTTACGAGCATTTTTTTTTTTTGATAACAATAAAAAATTAAAACATTTAGGGTGAATAACAATGATAATTAAAAACATGTTTTTATATTGTTTTTTCTGGGAAAATTTTATATAACATATTAAGGAAATTTATATTATATAATAAATTACGATTGTTATAAATAAAATACTTTTAATCATAAACACTCATTAAAAAAATGAATCAATAAATAAATTTATAGTTTTTTATGCATTTTAATAAAAGTAATGAGAATTTTACAATGAAAGAAAATTAATAAAAAAAAAGTGTAAATATTTATATGTAGATTCTTCTTTGATTTTTGACCAACACTAGTTCTGATCATAATAGAAATTAGTAGCTGAAAATGAACATTTCATTCTCAACCCAAACATATATTTGCTAAGAATTCTTTTCAAGAAGAAGAAGGAGAAGAGAGAGAGAGAGAGAGAGAGAGAGAGAGAGAGAGAGAGAGAGAGAGAGAGAGAGAGAGAGAGAGAGAGAGAGAGAGAGAGATAGAGAGGATCTTAGTTCTAAATAAAAAAAAGTAAATAATATTGATCTGACTACTTTCCTTTATTCCTTTGGTTCAAAATTAAAGTACTTTATTTTATTCACCCAGTGATATAACACGATATAAAAAAATATAATCACAGCCGCCTCTAATGCGTTATGCTGAATGTTTGCCTCTGTGCAGAAAACATGGTACACAATTTGATTATAGTCGTTACTATCGTTAGTAATAGGTAATAAAATATAAAGAAGTGTTTGAATTTTAACAATTCATATTAATATTTATTAATAGCGTGCAAATTATTACTGGAAATATGGTTAACAATTTTCTATATTTCTCTTGGTTTTCATTAATTCGTAAAGACCCTTAAAGGCATAAAAAACAAGAAAACAGCATTTTTATCACAAGACACTTGATGGGACTTCAATAAATAACATTCGTGCCAGGAGTCAACACAGTTTTTTTTTTTTTTTTTTTTTGTATTTTCCCTACAACAAACTAACTCATCTGTAGCAATAAAAATGTGTAATGATAATAATAACTTATTTGTAGCTCCGAAGCAGTAGTCAGACAATTTTAACTTATGCAGCCCGCACAACATTTTCATACTAATTTTTGCCTCTTTCTGCCTGTTTCATGCTAATTGCATAATTTAACGCTTTTTTCACTTTCTCTTGTGAGGCCACATTAAAGACTCTCAAATTGGCGCTCGAGGGAAGCACACGTGTTTCTATCTTGCTCTAGCCATGGGCGTTAATATAAGTGTTTACAATGCGCACATTGGGAATTTCTCATGCGCTCGTTCAAAATTTTTTGGTGCAATTAATTGGTGGAAAAAATATGTCGTGTAAAAATATGTTTATTTATGGTGTCATCACGGCGATTCTACTGCTTGTAGCGGGCATCGAATCTAACACTGGACCATAAGTGGAAGAACAACTTGCATTGTTAATGAAGGGTTTGCGCGCACTGAACTCGACGCAAGAACTTTTCATGCAGAAGTTAGAACTCAAAATGAAGTTAATGAGAAACGTGATGAAGAACTTCAAAGCGAAATTGCAGTCCTTAAGAAAAAAAAATTCTCAACTCAAAAATAGTATGCCACGCCAAGACAAGATTAATAGAAAAATAATATTATTGTGCACGGCATTGGTGAAGAATAATGCTTCTGATAAGCACAGTTTTATGGATAATAGTCGTGACATTTGCTCTACCTTCAATGTGGCAATTAAGCCTTCAGACATATGTGATGCATATCGCATTGGTTCAAGAAAAGGAAAAACATCAATAATGTTTGCGATTAATTCTTTGTCCAAGAAATTGTAGATATTACAAGAATACCGCAAATGTAACTATGGATCGTTTAAAAATTTTAACGATGTATCATAAGAAGAAAGAAAACTAAAAATTGAGCTGCAACCATATTGTAATGAAGCTATTAAGAATAGCCAGCGTGCATTTATTCTTAATGGTAAATTGGTAGTAAATTAGTTAATCAATTCTAAAGGAGGATTTGCCTCCCTTACAAAATGACAACACTGTAACAACACAGCCTCCTACAACAAGCTCGGGACCATCTACTGCATCACCTAGCGTCTCCCCTCGTCAGGCTCATCACCAGACACGCGGCGATACGCATTATCACAAGCAAAGTAAACGCTTCTTAAGTGGGCGTGAAACGGCGAGTTCCATGATACAGCCAGGTGTTTCCATTTCGATCGGATTTTAAAATTTAATATGACATTTTCGTATTTTTTTTCGTATTTTTTTGTAATAAAATAATAACATTTTTTTTTTTTTTAGAATTTAAACCAAATTAATTAATTTACAATTAGTTTGCACATAATTTTATTGCAAAATTCACATTATTACACAAAGTTACATAAAATGTATTTAAAAGAATCAATTAAATTATGCTGAATATTTTCATGAATTTTCATTGTAAACTTTTCATGCGTTCAGAAGTTATAGCATTTTGTGCGTATTCCCTATGCTCATACATATAGGCTCTTGATGAAATGGGAGAGCGGAAAATTTTATTTGAACTCGCTGGTGCACTGACACGTTGCTGCGGCGCTATCATATATAGTAACTAAAATAGGTAATATGGTGAAGAACGCACTCTTCTTATGTACTGGTGTTTAACCTAATTTTGTAGCCCTGTGATTGGCGTAGAGAGAAAACCTAAGATAATAAAACAGTTTTATTTTAAATAGTTCTTGGGCAATAAATGCAGTAAACAACAAATCGCAAACACGCACCATTCATGTATTATTAATTTGGTAGTATTTTAACATTCGTTGTCCAATTTTTAATCAACTCCTATAATTTCATCTAAAAATATTCAAAAAAAAACTAAAAACAAACTATACAATAAATAACAGTTATCAAAATTTGATTCTGAAAAAGTGATAATTTGTTTACAAATCTGTCATTACGAGATAAAAAATTAATTTTTTTTTTTTTTAGCAAAATTTAAATTTTTTTGACGAGCTGTCAAGAAGCCCCCAGATCAGGGGAATCCCTGATCTACTTAAATGACCAGTCCGACCTTGCTAATGCTAAATCACGTGTTAACTGGGCCCTTTGGGGCTCGAAATATAACAATATTTTATTAAAAATATTAAGATGGGAAAAAAAGAAATAGAAAAGAAATAGAAACAACACAACATAAGAGTTGTTTTTATGAATCAAATTTCAATCAATTGCTCGATCTTAAAACTTTTATTCTAAAACTTTCTAAATAATAATAAGTGCAAGAAAGGAAGCTTTAAGAGTTAGGACAAATAATTATTTATTTATTTTTTCACCATTTTTTCACCATTTTTTCACCTTTTTTTCTCTTTTTTTTTTTTTTTTTATTTATTTTTTTTTATTTTGGAAGAGTAGATAACGAGAGCCCCAGACCAGTAGGGCTCCGTCAGGATCTCCTGATTAACTTTAATGGCCAGTCCGACACTGTAATTTATGCAAAGGAAGCGTAGTTTAAGCTTGCACGTTAAGTAGTATTTATTTAATTATAGAAATTTTATGATAATAAAATAGCTTTGCGAGTATATTCTCTCAATATGACCCCTTTCCCTGGATCGACCCTTGGGTGAAAGTCATTGACTGATACACCTGCGTTGTTATAAAAATATGTTTATAATTTTTCCAATTATACTGCAATTGCTATTTTTCTATAATTATTGAAAAGATATTTAAATTATAAACTGTTTTAAAAATAAAAACACACATTTTTCAGTCTAAAGAAATATATTATTCTTTATTTATTTTTGTCCGCCTATGTATATTACAATACATTTCACTCACCCGTATACAACTTTATACAAAAATTTGTGAATCCATTATGTATAATTTTGAAAAATAAAACTCAGTTACATATATTAAGAATTTACAACTAAAACGTCTATGATAATGTTACAAAGACTTTCAAAATGATAGATAATAGTTTCTAATAAATCTTAGATTACTCTGTTTGTTTATCCAATGGTATTTAATGGTCCAAGTAGGTTACCAAGTGGACTATGGTGGTGGTGATGAGGAACAACATACTGTGTTCTGTATCTTGACATTAATAAAGATACACATTCTTCGGTCACCTCGCAGATGAATCTAAGTCTATTAGGAGTACCTGCCGGGCCTTCGCAAGGTCTTGCATCATAATGGATGTTGTCTGCTGTAGAACGTTGAGACATGGTTACACATGACCTTCCAGCTGGATCTGCCGCAAATAGAGGTTCTACTGGGGCTACAGTATGCCAATCAACGAAAGTAGAAGATGAGTCACCTATGTAGGACCATGGCTCAGTGGCTAAATTTACACGTCTGTTCAGACCGATCCAGTATGCATTAGGATTGTCCTGTGCAGCAGGATTTCCAATAACGCCTGCGAAGAAATTATAGCAAATTAGTATAAGTTTGGAGCTGGTAAGTCAAGTATGTAAATGACTTGACTTGATCAATGTTTCACTGATTTAAAAAACATGTATTTTTTATATGTTGATCGGTTGATCGTTATAACGTTTTTTTTTTTTTTTTTTTTTTTTTTTTTTCAGGATTAAAAAAATATGAAGAAAAAAGAGGGGTGGGGTGGAAATAGACTATAAATAAACGTCATTAACAGACAATTACTTTATGATCAGATATTTTTAGTGTATAAGATCCATATTTAAGCAACACTCTTTTACTATATCCTAGTGTATAACGTACAGTACTACCAGTATGATGATTGCTTACTTTGCTATATTATTAGCATGCATATCAAATTCTGTTGTTTTTTTTTCTCGCACACAAAAAATTTCTATGCGATTTTTCTGTCATGGTTTTGATTGATCATACGTACACACGTATTGTTACACCAGTAACCATTAACAAGAATTAACTACCTTTTACATGTTGTAAATGAATAAAAAATCTACTCTTTATACCAAAATTGCAAAGAAATTTACCACCAAAAAT
Source organism: Ecdyonurus torrentis (assembly GCA_949318235.1). NCBI lineage: Eukaryota > Metazoa > Arthropoda > Insecta > Ephemeroptera > Heptageniidae > Ecdyonurus > Ecdyonurus torrentis. The sequence continues at coordinate 16,151,906 of OX439134.1, forward strand.
CTGCCTCAGTTTATCTTGTAAGACTCTCTCCTCATTAATGTCATTGACTGTTGCCAGTTCCATTCCATTCTTGGAGCACCATTGTTGTGCTTCGTTCCAGTTTTTCTATAATCAAGCATAAAACACGCAACTCTTATAAAACACCAAGAAATCACTTATTTATTAACGAAATGTAACTTTATAGGTTAAATTATTACCGAAACATGCTATACTGCCGTATTTTAAAATATATTGTATGACGACAATTTTCTCCGCTATCGTTTTATTTTATTTTTTTAATTTGAAAAAAAAGTAACTTTATATAATAATTATAATTTAATATCTTGAATACACTCTAAAAAATGGTGCATTACTTTAGTTACGAATCCTAACTTATTTAAGATATACACTTTTAAGTTGTTATGAGTAGCTAAAATAATGCATTTTAGCAAATTATTAACAATAGCTAATTTAACTTGAAATAGCTTAAAAAACCTTCAAAAATTTTAAAACAACTTAAATTAGCTATTTTTAACAACTTGCTAAAATGCATTACTTTAGCTACTCATAATAACTTAAAAGTGTATATCTTTTAAACAAGTTAATATTCATAACTAAAGTAATGCACCATTTTTTAGAGTGTTAGTTTTCAAAGCTTATTGCTATTGCTTTGCACACATAAAAATATTGTTAGATCATATGAACGCAGCGACATAGTTATGATAAAAATGAAATGATATTAAAAAAAGTGTTATTTGTTTTGTCTGGACTTTTTTTAATACTGAACTCTTCTTTTCTACCAATGTAACGTTGGAATATAAATAAAATATATAATTTTGGTATAGCAATCCTAAAAAAAAAGAGTGCGATACAATTTTTATTTATTATTTTTTGTGTGTGTTTGTTATAAATAGATAAATTACTTACAGCATTAGCAGTTGAATTTTCAAAGTAATACATTCTGGGTTCTCTGAGTAAATTGGTTTCAGTTGGCATGATTGCTGTTAATTGCCTAGGGTCAACTGTAAAACAAAATTAACAATATTATAATGTTATAACTTTATAATTTTCTTATTTGTTTGTAGAATAAACTTTATTTTATTTGTTTAAGTTTGTGTAAAACTATCTACATAGAAAGCATTTTATTATTTTACGATTTAGCACATACAAACTGGGGTAACGTATAATACCGTAAATTTAAACAAGCTAGTGATATGTAATTTTTCTTTCAGGGTATTATTTTTTTTAATTAGATACTATTTAAACTTATATTAAAAGTGCATACTTTATAGAAACTCCTTAAATTATTTTTATTTCTTTGTATGCTAAACTTATTAGTAATTTTTATGTTAATTCTTACTTTTTGCGCACTTAGTTAAGGCATGTCGGATCTAGAAAGAAAAGGAATAGCGATTTAGTAAAATACAAGCGGCAAATCATATTCAACGTAGTAATGAAGATTATATAAATGAATAAAAAATAAGTATAAATTTATTAGGTTAAAAGAATCGTGTACTAATACGTATATTACGCAAGATGGAATATACAAATATTATATTGTTCAGGGGTCATAGTCTCATAGTAGTTCAGGCAGGTGGCGTTGTAATCAAATTTATGTTAGAGAACTTTAACAGAGAAGTGACATCCTAAAAAGTTAGACAGACCTGCAACACTCATTTCTTTAAAATTGGCAACGCTGCAGATGAAATTACTATAGCGCGCTCTCTCATTAGCGCCTTGATTTTGCCACTTCTGGCCTCTGATTGGTGCCTAAAAACGCAACGTTGCCAAATCAAAATTGTTGAGTGTTGCAGTCTGCCTAAAACATGGGGATGTCGCTTCTCTGTTAAAGTTCTCTTATTTATGTTCATAATTTTATAACCCATTTTCTGAGGTGTTTTAGAATTTTTTAACCAATGAGCTGTGTAGTGGAATATCTTAGCTTTAAGTAAAAAAAAAAGTACAATCCAAGATATTATTATTTGGTTCAGTTTTTGAATATGATAGAAGGAGTTAAACTTGAGCTCATCATCTATAATTTCTTTCCTTGACGTTCAAGAACTGAACCAAATAAAATATATAGGTTTTTATTGTTTTGACTTAAAGTTAAGATATACGCAGCTACACGGACCACTTGTTTAAACTCATTAAACACCTCGGAAAATTATTTAATAAATTATTAAACATACATTCGATTATAGTGCCACCTGCCTTAACTACTACAGAACTCGTTACCTCTATCACAAACTGGGGAAAAACTTGTAAATAGGCAACTTATTTTAAAATTTCTATTGCAGACCTAGACATCGTGACGTCATATGAAATATAATATTTCTTTATTAACCCAAACATAAATTAATTACAATTCAACGTACAAACATTAATTCCATAAGTTGCGTATACTTAACATTTATTTTATTCCCAGAGTTTGTGTGGGTACAAAAGGGTTAAGGAACCTATTAGGTGTATGTAAAAAATAATCCCATCTCATGAATTTTCTGCTTATTTTGAGTACAGGATGTCTTTAAGAGTGTATGGTGCATGATATTTATTTATTCATGTTAATATTATTAATAAAAAAAAATAAAAAAAAAGAAGAAGAAGAAGAAGAAAAGAGGTTTTATAAATACCCAGTCCGCATTAAGTCCTCCAAAAGCGTTTTGAGCAGGATTGACGGGTCTTGTTCCTAAGAGGTTACCAATGTTGTTTAAAAGACCAGTAGGTCTGTGATGGTGATGAGTGTTGTCCACTGGTACAATTGGGATAGTTGGCGAAAGTGGTACTGTATCTGGCATGATTGGTGGTGGAACGACCATAGGTTGAGTATTGGTGTGGGTGTGAGTGGGACGTCCGAGTATCAAATCAATCAATGCACGGTCGTTCTGCTGAAATTAAAGAATTTAAGAAATTACATGAACAAGTCATATTAACTTATTCTAAGTTTACTATTTTAAATATTGGAGTTATGAAAATTCTAGAACCTGATTTACTATCTATAAAGTGTTTTAAACTACCTATAACATATAATATAATATAATATAATATATATATATATATATAATATATATATATATATATATATATATATATATATATATATATATATATATATATATATATATATATATATATATATATATATATATATATTTGTGTTTAAAATAAAAGGTTTAATTTTAAATTTCACAGATAAGAGATACAAAATATTTCTATTTATAACTCACATTTTCATTATCCTGTTGGTTTGATCCTAAAGCATCAAGTTCCTCTACGGAGTTGCCGTACACCTGTTTAACAATATTAATTACATATATATTATAAATTTAATAGTAATAATATTTATTTATTATTATATTAATTAGCCGTTAATTTAAAATTAAATTGTTTAAAAAAATAAACAAATTTCAAATTTCAAAAATAAAAATCAAGAACAATAAACTACACGAATTGTGCAACTCAGTTCTCGATAGGTTTGCAAAGCTTCTTCAATCATGAATGGTGCATGCATGAAGACTAAAATATGACAAGGAGGGTAATAACTTGATTAAAGTATGTTACATTGAATTATAGCTTTATTGCTGATCGGTTAACTTTAATTTTCAATAAAGTGGAGAATTTGAAAATAGTTAATGTCAAAAACAAACAAACAATAATTTGCATGTAAATTTTTATATTGGAGAGAGAGAGAGAGAGAGAGAGAGAGAGAGAGAGAGAGAGAGAGAGAGAGAGAGAGAGAGAGAGAGAGAGAGAGAGAGAGAGAGAGAGTTATACTCAGAAAACATACCTGAATTAACACGGCCCCGCAGAAAAACAAAACCTAAATAAAATAAATTCAAAAATAGATTAAAAAAATTGTAAAAAGACTTTAATGTGATAGAAAAAGTTATTCTGTTTTCGTAATTATAACAAATTTTCTTTTCATGCGTAACATTAAAGCAATAATATAACATTTAACATAAATTTACAGAAATTTTTATGCAAAACAAATATATTTTATTTTAAGTTTTAATAAATTTAGACTGCAATTACAGAAATTATTATATTAAGTTTTCTTTAGATACGCAAATTAAAATTTTAAACAAAACATTTTAAACCTATGTAAGCAGTTATTGCATATAGAAAAAAAAATAAATTGAGAAACATTTACTTATGCATTCAATTGTGGCATAGCATATTGTAAATGTTAATTTTTTTAAATGAGAATTATGATTCTTCTACATAAAGTTGCTACAATAAAATGAATATGCAAATGAATCTTATCAACTAAAAAAAAAGGCAGTTATACCTTAGTAGCAAGCTTCATGCTTGAAACCCGAAGTTGTACTGTGGAAAATGTTAAGAAAGTTTATTATATTTATAGAACCACAAAAGCAAAACAACAACTTATCAAAAACCAATCGGAACCCTACTCTATAATTAAAAGTTATTCCAGAGGAGGGAGGGGGGGAATGACATGCACAACCAAAATTAAAATAGCAAAATAATGATATTTTTATTATTAGTTTTTTAGAAATTAGGAAATGATAACAAATATTTACTATTTACGAGCAAAATTTATTTGATAACCAAAAAAAATTCCTTTAGAGTATAAAACAATGATAATTAAAAATATGTTGTTTTTTTCGTAGAAATTGTCATATATATATATATATATATATATATATATATATATATATATATATATATATATATATATATATATATATATATACACATACATATATATATATATATATATATATATATATATATATATATATATATATATATATATATATATATATATATATATATATATTATATGTCTGTATTTTTCAATCCACCGAACATGGGAACCAGAGTGCTGCGATTTTGCTGAAAAAAAGATATATTGTTTAGAGTACTAAAAATACAACCTATTTTTAATTTTAGGTCATTTGGGCAAAAACTCTAATTTTGGCGGGACTTTGTTTAAAAGTTAACTTTCGTCATCAAAGACGAAACGTGCATTTTGATCCTGTTTACCAGCTTTAATATAAGTACCAGATAGCAAACAATTTTTTTGTGCAATATATTAAATGCAATAATTATTGCCAACAGTAAAAAATATCGGTCCCAACTATAATTGATTTTCCAAGAAAAATCGCCCAAAACTGAAAATATTCATTTTTTATGGTTTATTTATCAACCCTTTGACGTCATATAAAAATTTAAAAATTACCTTTTTTAGGTTTTTTAGTGATTTCGTAGAAAAGATTTTGTCACAAAAAGTTTCGCTAATTCCTTTATTTTTTATTTTTAACAATTTTTTCAATTTTGGAACTTTTCAAAAAGTTGCAATTTTGACACCCGATTTTCGTAGCTTAAACCTGTATTTTGAATGTTTTTATGTTGGGCGCTTTTTTAAGTAACCAATCTCTTATAATATAGGGAAATCGTCGTGGTTATCATGATTATGCCTGATTTTATAGAGCTAAAAGAAAATGGCTCAATTTTGGACCAAGTCTCCATTGTAAAAATCGATAAAAATCGGGTCACTCAAAGTATAGTTTTTTTATTTCCTCTATACACGGGATGAATTTTGCTTGCTTGCTTGCTTGCTTGCTTGCTTGCTTGCTTGCTTGCTTGCTTGCTTGCTTGCTTGCTTGCTTGCTTGCTTGCTTGCTTGCTTGCTTGCTTGCTTGCTTGCTTGCTTGCTTGCTTGCTTGCTTGCTTGCTTGCTTGCTTGCTTGCTTGCTTGCTTGCTTGCTTGCTTGCTTGCTTGCTTGCTTGCTTGCTTGCTTGCTTGCTTGCTTGTAAGCAAAAATTATTCAGGCATTAAGACAGCAATACATTACTTTGTATAAAAACTTATGATAAATTTTAAATTGAACAATGAGGAAGTCTACACGAAGTTAACCCCTATGTTTGAATACGTCATTTGAAAGAGAAAAAGTAGTAGGTAAGCTTAGAATAGGCAATTACTTTTGGAAAATTGACGTTTTATTTAATAAAAAAAAATAAAAAAAATTCCCAACCCTTTGCCGACTGTGAGGTCATTTGTTTACATCCGATTTTCAATTGTCTTCTGGATTTCATGCAACTGCTATAAATTCAACAAATTTAACGGCCAACGGCCGCCTTTCAACAATGGGATCGTTTGAAATCCAGAAGACAATTGAAAATCGGATGTAAACAAATGATGTCACAGTCGGCATAGGGTTGGGAATTGAAGTTTTTTATTTCTTCTTTTATTAAATAAAACGCAAATTTTGCAGGTAATTGCCTATGCTAAGTTTATCTACTACTTTTTCTCTTTCTAATGACGCATTTAAACATAGGGGCTAACTTTGTGTAGACTTCCTCATTTTCAATATTTTTTTAATAAATGGCGTCAAGTAAAAGTAATTTAATGTTCATGTTTTACTTATAAAATATGATATCGTTTGTTTGTTTTTTTTTTGTTTTTTTTTATCATTGTCTTTTAATATATAAAAAACATTCCTTTGACAAATATTTTTAGAACTACAGTATTTATTGCTTCAGTAAACCGTATTTTAATAAACAAACATATTATAAGAGCTTGTAATTTAACGCCTATTTTACACAGGGAGTTTTAATGAAAGAGTTTGGCTTTAGTGTTACATACTGTGTTATATAAGCAGTAAACTGACATTGAAAAGGAATTCAGCCACCGGGACTAGAACCCGGATCCTGACCGGTCGAGTCTCGGTCGAGCCGAATTCCTTTTCAATGTCAGTTTACTGCTTAACACGGTGTAACATGAAATCCAAACCTTTTTAATCATATTATATTTAAAAGATATTATTTTATTTATACTGCATTTTTATGTCATATGTCATATATAGTCTAAATACAGCAATATTAATGCATATAACATCATACATTTATGCTACAGTATATATTGTATTGTGATTATATTTACATATTATAATAGTTAAGATGTTCAACATAATTACTTATGTTATTTCTACATATCAACATTTTGTGATCAACTATATAATATATTATATAATTATTCATTATAGCATAAATTACAAAATTTATGCTGCTTTGAGTAAATACTATATTGCAGAGAAACAAATGTTGATATTTAGAAATACCATATAAGTAATTATGTTGAACATCTTAAAGGGTTCCTGGCATCCTAAAATTAAATCAAAAACATAAAAATCATGAGATGGGACCATTATTAATACACATATTATATCCTTCAACCCTTCTGTAGCCTCACAAACTGGAGTTGAAAAACTGTAATGTAGGCAACTTTAGAAATTCATGACGTCATCAATCCCGGGTCTACAATAGAAATTGAAGCGCAGGGTTGCCTACTTTATTAGTTTTCTCCCCAATTTGTAAGAGTACTGAAGTGTCAAGGAACAAAATATGTGTATTTATAAGTCCTATATCATGATTTATCATTGAGAGGAAATTTGTTTTTGTGGACAGGGGCCCTTTAAAGACGTAGAACACCTTAAACAAAAAAGTTGTGTAATATCCTAACAAACCTGAAAATCGACGTTGATTTGGCCGGAGTCATTGATTTCTAATTTATTTTTCATTCACAAAATGACGCTGTCGGTCACTGGCGTCACAGCTCGCCCGGTTTAAGCGCGCGTGGACCAGGCGAGCTGTGACGTCAGTGACCGGCAGTGGGATTTTGTGAATGGAAAATAAATTAGAAATCAATGACTCCAGCCAAATCAACGTGGATTTTCAGGTTTGTTAGGATATTACGCAACTTTTTTGTTCAAGGTGTTCTACGCCTTTAACTATTATACTGTATGTAGTATAAGCAATGACTATACAATATAACATAAATTGAGCTAGCATAATTATTACTTATTTATTTTTTGTCTATGTACATATTTACTAAAGCTTATGATTTTGGAACATTTTATTATATATTTTATTAGTAAATTCTTCTATTTAGAGAGAGAGAGAGAGAGAGAGGAAAAATACGTTTAATTTTTATACGACATATTACTATGATATTATATTTATGATGTGCGTAACAAAAATTTATCACAAATATAAAATATTTAATAATTAAGATAAAATTGATTTATTTAAAAATTCAGCATAAAAAAATATATATAATGTAATTTAAAATCGAGATTTTTTTAATTTATTTTATTTTATTTTTTATTTTTTTGCTATCGCCTTTTAAAAACATATTTTAAAGATAAATTTTGTAAAGGAAATTTAAAATGTGTATATAATTTTAATGTCCTTTTTGTTTACAATTTTGATATAAAAATATTTTTATCGCAAACTAAATTGCTTTAAAATTCTGCATGTCTATTAACTTGTTAAAGATAATTAGAAATCATTATATATTTTTTTTACACGTGTGGCTATTTTAACGAAAATATTCATTTTTCATTCTTTTTTCTTTATTTCACTCTTTGTTTCTTTAACTATTTGTGTATTAATTACTTATTCAGTTAATGATATTAAAATCAGGAATATGAATTAAAAAACATTTTTTTAATGTATAGCTTTTACTAACTACAAAATTTATTTGCTTTTTTGATCGTGGTTTTAAAAGAATATTAACCTCACAAAAATATATTATTAAAAAAACTCTTTTTTTATACTGTATAAATAAAATTATTTAGACTTGTTGAAAATCTCATACAAAACTTTAAAAAATAGGAAATATGCAAGATTAACGATTAACGATTTTCAAACATAGCAAAAAACAGAGAGAGAGAGAGAAATTTAAAAAGCTAGTTTTTTATTATAACTTAAAAGTTGACATATATATTTATTATATATATATTTAATAATGTTCAGATTATTCCATATCTCGTTGAAACATGGCCAATAACAATTAACATTGAAATTTAAAACGGTCAAGATAGTCGTTATTTAGTAAAAGATATACAGTAAATTAGTCTGTAATGACCATTAAAGTATACTGTCACAATTTATGTACTGTTATTTAACGTGTTGGAATGCTAAATACCATGATAATTAATTTTTTAAATATTTTTAGATGATTACACGGGAAGTAAAAAAAAAAAAAAAAAAAAGCATTTTCCAAATTTGATGAAAAAGGTAAATGTTTAATTTAGGAATTTTTAATTTATCTTATTTTTTATTACGTACAGTACAGCAAGTAATTTTATTTTCTAAATTACAGTTATTGAGTATACTTACACGAAAAAAAACACGTAATAATTATGGTAGCTTATTTTCAGCAACATTTGTTAATCACAATACAATTTATGCTGTACAGCATTATTCTAGCTATGTTATTATTATTATTATTTGTCATATTGTGTTATCGAGCTACACCTTCTCCATAGCCCTGTCAAGACATTGTATTATAGACAGGTACAATACTGTAGAAACCCCATACACACGGGTCAACATGCTCTAATAAACAGCCCGGCATACGCCATGGCAGCTTAGAGAAACCGTGGAAACTCTATAGGCAGGTTGGACGATGCAATCACCCCAATCATGCACCTCCCGAATGTTGTGCGTCGCCAAGGAATGCATGTAAAAACGCATCGTGCAACGTGTTGTGCTATCATTCACACTTCACGTATGCACCCGTACTCGAACCTGTACTCGGTGAGGAGCACAGATTTACGAGTCATCTGCCTCGGCCATACTAGCTCGGTCATGCATTGTTATTTATGCTGCTACTGCTCTAATTAAGTAACATACATGTCATGATGTAAATGCAGATAAATTACGTAATTTATTCTTTTCGTGTACATTATAAAGTACTTATTATAGTTTATGAACCTTTCGATTATACTTTTTACTACGTACTTACTAATACGTAATTTTTTATGTTATTGCCCAATAGAATTTATATTTAATACAATTAATGCTTAAAACCACAGACAACATGAAAGAGCATGTTCTTTTTTATGATTACATGGTATTACATGGAAATGGTATCTTCAAAACTTATGACAATTTTTCGATTTTTAACCAGAATGTAAATGTGGCCTTACAAGAGAGCATGAAATAACTGGAAAGTATGCAATTAGCGTGAATATTTCTGTTTATGACGTCAGAACAGGCACAAATTAGTATTAAAATGTTGTACAGGTTGCATAAATTGAAATTTTTAATTTTTCTGATTACTGCTACAGGCTACAGCGCTACATTTAAAATTTGATACAAGATACAAACTAATTCTATTTATTTAAGTCCCATGAAGTGTTTTGTGATATAAATGCTAATGTTTTCTTCTTGTCTATGCCTTGAAGAGTAAGATTCAGCGCACATACACAGTAGCCTATAAATAAATAATCATTTTTATTCAAACAAACAAAAAATACATAAATAAAGGAAAAGGTAGAAAAAGAAAAAAAGATTTTTTAAAGATGAGTTTTAAGTCTGAAAAAATGTCTGGCGTACTCTTACACTTAAGCATTAGGCACCACGTCATACTAAAGTTGTTAAAGTGATAAAAAAAAGACCTAAAACGTGTCTCAATCACCAATTACCCTACTGTACCCAATTTTATGCATATCCAAAATTAACAATTCTCATGTTCGTCCGTTAATTTTTTTTTTTTTTCAATTATTTAGTTAACTGTTTTGTTATTTAGTTAGCTGTGATTTGATACAAAAATTTCAATTCATATTTGTATCGTTTCTTTTGTTTGCAGTATGCTGCTATTGATTCTACTCTTATTTATAAATCAGTACACTTCATGTATATCCCAAACATGGCTCACGATAGGTGGCCGCCAACAACAACAACAACAACAACAACAATTAGTTAATCAACAATGGATCCAACCTCAGTATTTACAATCTCAAGTAAACTGGGCTCAACAACCACAACAAAGGAATTGGAATCAACAACAACAACCAGTTCAAAATACTTGGGTTCAAAATCAACCTTCACCTAACATTCAAACTAATTGGGTTCAAGTACAACCACAGCAACATGTCATCAATGAATGGGATTCTGAATTTGATACTCCTATTCAAAGACCAATAAATGTACCTGTTTCACCTTGTCCTGATATTTTAAATTATGAGAAATTAGGAAATCAGATTGTGGGTGTGGCATATGTGGTTCCTCCGTTGAATCCTAATTCTAGAAATCAAACTATTAAAGTACTTATTACTTCCACTGTCAAGGCAGCCATTCCAACGGTAAGTGAAATTATCTGTTTGTGTGTCTGTCTGTATCTGATAAAGAGAGAGATTGCTTATGTTTACTCAAAATGCGGAAAAGGAAGTGCCGGAAAAGGAAACCACGTGACGGTAAAAGTCGGAGGTAGCTCAGGCCTAGCTTGCTGCTGGCACCAACTTTTCTCTCACGTTTAACGTCACATGGTTTCCTTTTCCGGTCACTTCCTTTTCCGCATTTTGAGTAAACATAAGCAGTCAAAGGCTACCTACGAATCGGTACAACAGGCAAAAAAAATCTTATGAGCTTATTATTTTTGTTGAAATAAATGTAATAAAAATAGCCAGTTTTTTTATTTATTTATTTTTATTTTTCTAAACTGAAATTAAAATGTTAATGATTTGAATTCTAGAGCAAATTTTGGTTCAATGTGTTCAGTGCAAATGTATGTATTGTCACAGTTTTGCAATGTTTGTTACAACAACGCTCACTTTTTTTTTTTTTTTTTTTTTTTGAAAATTTAACGAAAAAAAAATTCATGATGTCACAAGCATTAGGACCGAATGGAAAAAGTTTGTGTTCACCACGGAAAATGTAAATATTTATTTCTTTGTATATTGTTATAACGCTTGTGGCATTATTTACATTTTAATCGTTTAATTATCAACGCTTATAGTGACGACATTTCAATTCTAAATTACTTATTCCTAAAATTAAACTAAAAATGTAAAAATTCATGAGATAGAACCATCATTCAAACACATAATATATGTTTTTCAAGTCTTCTGTACCTTCATAAACTATATAGGGTAAAAAAAAAAAAAAAAAAAAAAATTGCAATTTTAGAAACTCATGGCGTCATGAATCCTGGGTCTGTACAATAGAAATTGTAGCACAAGTTGCCTACATTACTAGTTTTCTTCCCAGTTTGTGAGAGTACTGAAGGGGTCATAATATATTATTATTATTTTTTAGGTCAGTATCTCTTTAAAATATTGCAAAATTTTGTATTTAAACGTAAATTTTAAAGTGTTTTCTGGTTATGTAGGGAAAAAAAGTTATAAAAAAATTAACAATGTAACTTAAAATTTTCTACCCAAGCCTGTTTCCTACTTCCTTAAACATATTTGTTAAATTTTTTTTTAATTGATATTGGAAATTTGTGATAATATAAGATTGATTTAAAAACTATTGTTTGCGTGTGCAGAACTACGCCGGGAAGCTTGAGTTATATGACGATAAAAACATAGTTGTTCAGAGGATTCAGCAAGGTAGCAGTGAACCAATCAAGTATAGAATTCTGTTTCCAGTACAGTCACCTATCCCTGTGTATAATGACATTCAAGTCAACGAGAGATCTATTTGTAAAGGGCAGTCAGGTACGTATATGCACGGACAAAAATAATTTTTATGGTCTTTTTTATGGTCTTAAAAAATTCTTTGAGAAAAATAAATAATATTGGTGTATATAAAAATTTTTGAAAACTGCTCCTTCATCCTTCATACTTAAAATAATTTTTGAAATTCAAATTTAATTTGAAGTAAAGACGGTACGGTGGCCATTACGACGAAAGACGGTTCGTGTTTCTTTTGTTTTTTTAATTGTTAAAATCGTTCGAACGAGTTCGCAGCAACTGGACAGTTTTTTTTAATGACCGAATTTTTTAAAACAGCTGTTGGAGAAAATACAGATTTTTTAAAAAATTCGGCCGTTGAAAAAATTGTCCAGTTGCTGCGAACTCGTTCAAAAAACGATTTCAACAATAAAAAAAAGAAAAAGAAACAGCGTAATGGCTACTGTCTTTACTTCAAATAAATTTTGAATTTCAAAAATTATTTTAAGTATGAAGGAGCATTTTTCAAGAAGTTTTATATACACCAATATTATTTTTTTTCTCGGTGAATTTTTTAAGACCATAAAAAAACGGCATGCAAGTTGTCTATTGTGTTAGCTCAATGCGCAGTAACGTTTATTCATAATGATTCATGTTATATTGTATAGTTATACTACATAGCATAATAGTTAATATGTTCAGCATAATAGTTAATATGTTCAGCATAATATATTATTCCACAATAGAAAAATTTTGTGCTCTAAAATATAGTAATTATTGAATGCAACATAAATTACGAAAATTATTTTTTAACCTGTGTCTAACATACAGAATGACTATAAAATATTTTATAGAATTTTACTACATTGCATTATTATGGTTATAATATATCAATGCATTCGTCATACAGAATACAGGAACCTTTAGTAATAAATGTAATTATCCATATAAATATACTTCATTTTGATCGTGCAAATTTATATCAGAATACATAATAATGTATTTCTTATAAAATGATGGATACGATTCATCACATTATTAGGTAACTTAAATGCCTTATAAATGCTACCTTTTTAGTTATCCTTTTGAGCAATTTCAATGTTTTGTGACTTGACTGTATATTGTCTGTAAAAATTTTCTTGCTCATTAAATCAATATTATTATTATTAATATCCTAGAAATTCTAAGAATGGGTAGCAATTCAAAATTCTAACAGTCCGTGCCTGATGAATCGTGTTCTCAGTAACTGTTATGCATTGATCATTCTTTATTAAGCAATTTTCAAAACAACTATATATCCTCTTCAATCCAATCCACGATTAAAAAAAATCATTCCCCTGTCGTAAATTTCAACTACGCCGTTTTTGTGCGGCTCTCATAATTACAAAAATATGTATATTTTTTCAAAAAGTTTTACTTTTGCAGACTCCCTACCCACTTGCTCAAAATAGCTTTCAAATTTGTGTAAATTCAAGGGCTGGTTCAATTTTTGTATTTTTATCTCAATTTTTATTTTGTTTGAAATTTTTTTTTCTATTTTTTTATTGAATTATCTGATGTACACTGCATTGTATAGAGTGGTTTCATTCATGTTAAAGTCAACGTCATAAGTGAGTACTAAATAACATTGGCCGGTATAGGAAAATGGCACTTTTTGCCAGTTTAAAAATACTTCTCAATTTTGTTGAGAGCATTGATGCTGTTAACAGGTTGAATTAGTACCTCAAGTATGCAAGAAAAATAATAATGACCAATAATTAGCTAATTTTCCAAAGAAAATAGCCCCAAAATAAGTTTGTCTAATGCTGAGCAATGTTATTCATTGCTCAAGAAGAGCATCAAGAAGCACTCAGAATGACGTCATGCGTACACACTTCATACTGGGATTGAAGAGGCTATGAAATATTCTATTGGGATTTATTTTTCATCTATAAAAAAATGTAAAATAACAATATTAACGTTCAACAAAATATAGGTCAAAAAGACCTGAGAATAAAGGTCAAAATTTTCTCATAAGGTTATAAGGGAAATAATTATTTTTTTATCATGCGTTCTTTTAATTGTTATGGAAAATTGGTTTGCTTTTCATCAATCATGACCTTTTTAAATTGCCTTTTAAATTATATAGAAAAAATTGAACTAGAGGAAATGTTAATATCATGTTGTTTTTTAACATTGACGTATATTTGCCATTTTACGACGCAATTTATATTTTATCATACGATTCATTTTAATTATTTTATGATTTTATTTTTATGACATGAAATATAATATAGAGGTATGAAAAAAACAAAACAACAACTATCTTTTATTATAGATAAAAATAATAATAAATATGAATTTTGTAGAAAAAAACTCAAAATTTACACAATTTATAATAAATATAATGATTGTTTTTTTTTTTACTATCAATATTATAAATATGTCTTTTTTTTTTAACAATACTTCTGATTTAAAATGACAACTTTACTGTACTATTGCGTGTGCTGCTATCTGCAAATGAAAAATAATAATTATAAAAGTAATAAACTATTAATAATAATATGTGACGTAAATTTTGTAATAATAATTAAAATGGCTTTTATTGGGTAAATTCAAGTTGCAAACTTTTTAATTTATTCCCAATGTTCTACAAGTCATTACAATTTCAAATTTATGCACAAATAAAAATTTTAATTCGTCAATATTTTCTTTCCTTTATTTTAAATATAATTATCAAATATTATAGATAATTTTTGTATCATACTACAAATTTATTAAAACATTTTTTATATTCATTAAAGGCATAGACTACATGAAAACATTAGCATTTATATCACAGAACACTTGATGGGAATTACATAAATAACATTATTTGGTCTCATAACCCAACTGTAGCGCCATAGCAGTGATCAGAAAATTTCAATTTATGCAACTCGCACAACATTTTCATACTAATTTTTGCCTGTTTCTGACGTCATAAACAGAAATATTCACGCAAATTGCATACGTTACAGTTTTTTTACACTCTCTTGTGGGGCCACATTTACACTATGGTAAAAATTATCATCAGTTTTGTAGATCTCATTTTGTGATTAATGATGAAAAAGAATATATTATTTCATGTTTTCTATGCCTTTAAGATTATAATAAGAGGCTTTCAATGGGAATATTGTTATACACTGAATTTATTTTTACAGTAATTTTGCTGCAGCTTTTTTTAAAAAAATAATACATATTTAATAAAATCAATTATTCTGCATCATGCAGTAATATAATTTTAATATACGTTACCAAAGTAGTATTTAAATCAATTATGCTTTATTTAGAATATATAAAAAATTATGCTATAACAACATAATTGTTAATGTACGTATATACATACAATATGAAAAGAGTAATTTAAGTATCTAATTTTTGCCACATTTATGTCATTCATAGAATAAATGTTGCTAAACTGGAACAGCATATTAAAATAATGCTTTATAATATACAACATGATTTTTATGATATCAACATAGTTATTATGCAGTATAGCATAAATTATTTTGTTATGAAAATTATGTTGAGTTGCTGAAAATAGGATATAGCGTAATTATTACGTAGTTATTTTTACCAGTGCATCATAAATAATTATGCCTTTTTTTATAAAGCATAAATGATGAAAACTAAAAAAAAAATAAAAAAAAATTAGAGGGTAATTTTACTAGAATAATTCTAAAAGAGGTCATTGTCCTAAATCGATAGATATGTATATTTAATTTTTTTTTTAGTTCATTAAGTATTTTTAATTAGTTTTTGGAAGTCGTGGAATGATGTCACGGTCGGTACCTTTTCCTTTTATGCCAAATTACCATCTGTGACGTCATTTTTTGATTGTCAGAAATAAATTTTAAAAAATTATTAATAAATTAAAAAATTTGAAATTCATTCGATTCAGGAAAATGTCCTTTTTTAGAATATGAAATAAAATTACCCCCTTATATATATATTTTTTTTATTTGGTTTTGTTATGAATAAAATTTGCAAAAAATCATGATCATAATTATAACACATTTTTCCGTTATTATCTATTTTAATTGATTTATATTAAAATTTCAGCTGGTGGTCCAGGACATACCACTTTAAATCTGAGTCATCGACTGATCGCTTATATCAATTGGCCGATCCAGTTATCTCCACCTCGCCCCACCTCTAATCCTGTGGTAACTCCTCGTCCGACTCCTAATCCCATAATATACACTGATCCACCCACCACAAGACCTCCTATTACACGTGTCACGACTAGTACTCCGACACGTGTGACATCACGACCTACACGTGTCACTGCACGACCGCCAGTTAATAGAGTCACAACTATACCACCTAGAATCAGTAACCAGCCCATTGAACCTACAGTACCTAGTAGAGAACCTACTTTTGATGGTAAGGAGTATGAATTTTTGTTTAAAATTATTGTTGCACACATCAGTAGCTTTTACATTCAATGTAAATGCTTCATTAGTCATTACAATGCCAAATTTTTGCTCAATTTTAGTATAGCTTAAAATATATAAAAGTGCGTGACAAAATAGTAAGCGTAATATAAATTTCTCGTTTTTAATTTTTCTTATTATATGGATTGTTGCGAATCAAAGCAATTAAGGGTCACATTTGCAGAGTTCCCGCAAATCTAGAGGTTGATTCTGTAATTTTTTCGCTTTGTTGCAGCAAACAAATCAGAATCAAATACAGAATCAGCCTCCTAGTTGGCTAATTTTTTTTTTTACCGATAAATGTAAAGTAATTTAACATTACATATAAAATCATATGATTGATGTGATTGCACCGACTAGCTTGCCTAGACGTTCCTACGGTTTCTATAGGCTGTCATGGCAAATGCCGGATTGTGTATTTAGGCCATAGCCGATCTCGTGTATGCATAAGGTTTTCATTGTATACAAGATTGTAATAATATATTTTAACAATTAAAAACTGGCACCAAATTTGCAATGTTATTCTTATGTATATATATATATATATATATATATATATATATATATATATATAGATATATATATATATATATATATATATATATATATATATATATATATATACACACACACACACCATTTGAATGATAAAATAAATTATGAAAGTAGTAGTGTGTAGACCTGTCGATAAAACTTCTATCTTGACGGGACTATATGGGGAAGGTGTAGCACGATATCAAAAAATGACAACAAAAAATAATTATATAGCAAAACATTTTCAGGCTAACACTGTTACATGCATAAAAGTAATTAATTTATTATAAATATTAAAAATGTGCTTCCTATATTGATAGCAAAATTGAACATAACATAATAGTTATGTTATAACTTTATGTGTATATAATTATAATGTAGAAATTTAGAAAACCATGTACAGTACTATCATTTAAAGTACACGCCTCTCTTTTATTTTAATAACAATAATTATAATATAAAAATGAAACACAATTATGAAGTTAATATATATTTTTTAAATATTGTGTTTTGAATTTTCAACTTTTATCAACATAATATATTAATCACGTATATAGATTTTGGGTCAGAAAGTGCAAAAATTGATGAAAATTTATTTATCAACATTATTTTTTAACTTAACGTAATTATTAGAAACTATTTGTTATGCACTTTTAAATAATTTGAATACTTTTGAATAATTTAAGGATATAGCGATTAAACTGGATACTAAAAATTTATTTATAATAACTTTTAGATGACAAGTACAATATTAATATTATATGTAATAAATTACGATTCATTCATTCATTCATTCATTCATTCATTCATTCATTCATTCATTCATTCATTCATTCATTCATTCATTCATTCATTCATTCATTCATTCATTCATTCATTCATTCATTCATTCATTCATTCATTCATTCATTCATTCATTCATTCATTCATTCATTCATTCATTCATTCATTCATTCATTCATTCATTCATTCATTCATTCATTCATTCATTCATTCATACTAAAATCAAGATGTCATTATTACCATATAAGTTACTATGAACTGCCTGGGTCAATAAAGAAATCTTATTCTTACAGGGGAAGACTGTGGTACGGTGGTGAGAGGAGTATCTTTGATAATCGAAGGAAATGAGACAAAGAAGAATCAGTGGCCATGGTTGTCTGCAATGTTTACCAAAACTGAAACTGGGCTAGAGTTTCAATGTGGAGCTTCTCTCATCAGTAAACGTCATGTAGTTACAGGTAAGTCTTTAATTTACTAGTAAGTACTGCATGACATATTGCTCTAATTTCTTTAATATGTTTCAGCGGCTCACTGCTGTCTATCAGGAAATAGACAAGTAAGGAATGCAGAGTCGATTCTAATTTTTCTTGGTAAACACAACATACGAGACTGGACGGAACCTAACAGTCAACCTCGTGACGTAAGCAAAAGTTTATTTATTTATTCACATTCAGTCATTACAATTATAATAATAATGATTAACGGCTTTTATTTTTCGAAATCTTCAGGTTGCAAATCTCTCAATTTAACCTAACTGTTTAAAAGTGCAGCCAGTTACAATTGTAAATTCATATAAACAAAAATTTAATTATATAACTTTTTTTCTCTATTGTTAAATTAAATTTTTTAAATAAATAATATTGATAATTTTTAATTTTTATATAATTTTTTAATCCTATATATAAATACAAATTAGTTGGCTATTACTTTTGGCATGACAAAAAAATTACTAACTCGACTTTTACTTCTTATACGTCTATTGCTTTATTATGTTGTAAACTAGAGTAACCTTTCTGAGAAGCATTATTTCTTTACAATGGTGAAAATTAACTGTTGTATAAATACGGAGAGGAAGCATTGTTGACACTTCAATCTATTCTTTTCGTGTGTATTCAAATTACATGTAAACTCACTCATGCACACTCGTCACTAAAAATGTGGCAATTTTTTATTGGTCGTTATACCTATAAATGTGTTGATAAAAGTTGTCGCATAACTCATGAAATTTTATATATTATCATTTCTCCCTTTCTATAATAAGTAAATAAAACAAACATGCATATATATAACATATAACTCACGTTTAAATTTACGTTTAAAGCCTTAATTGCAAACAGTTTCACAATGTTTTTAATATTGTGGAATTAACGGTAATGATGTCACTAAACGAAAGATAAAAACGTATATAAATGACGTTACAAGCGTTACATAATCACAATGAAATAAATATGAATTTTCAATGCTGCAAACTGACGTTTCATCCATTTATGATCCTATATTTATAGAACCGTATATTGTATGAAAAAAAATATATATATATTTATCTTTTATGCTTTTTTTTTAATAAAGACAAAGTATTTATTTATTTATTTATATATATAATGCTTGGTGACGTCACTTACATTTTTGTTGTGAGAATTTTTACATTAAGTGACGTCATAACCGTTAATTTAAAGCAATTCATAACTGTGTAAAGGCTGCGTGTCTGTGTACTTTACTAAAATGTCATTACAAAGTAATGGAATGTTTTTGTGTGTTTTTAAATATATATATACCTAAAAAAACATGCAACAAATATAATATATTTCTATAGACCCCTTTGACCCCTTGCACATCCTTGCGCTTTGTCGCCATGTTTGTGGTGTCTAATGCATTGTCCAGCATATAGGGGAAACATCATTTCTTCTAATTTTTAACATAAAAATAGTTTATTTCAATTGAATGAATTTTTCTCATATTCTTCGTAGGAGCTAGAAATAAGGTTTTGATTGAGGTTTGAAGCTTCTTTTGCTATTAAAAAAAATAAAAATGACGTTTTTCATATACTGGCCTGTGTATTCCTGACCAACAAAATGACGGCTCTTAAATATGAGTGCAACCGGTCTATATAGTTCGATTGTATATAATATACATGTATTCATATTTATTAATGATAACATAATTTAAGGTACATAATAATAAATATCAA
Source organism: Ecdyonurus torrentis (assembly GCA_949318235.1). NCBI lineage: Eukaryota > Metazoa > Arthropoda > Insecta > Ephemeroptera > Heptageniidae > Ecdyonurus > Ecdyonurus torrentis. The sequence continues at coordinate 16,172,269 of OX439134.1, forward strand.
TAGTATGTATAATGTTGTAGATAGATAGTATAAATAAATGTTGTATAATATATTCAATAACAGTATATAATTATTTATGTTATTTCAATTAAGCAACATGTATAACATATAATGAAGTAATAATTATTTATTGCAGTACATAATTTCTTCATTCCTTGAATATAAAACATGAAATATATTATCACATAGGCGTATCTTTATAACATAAATAACTACTAAATTACTTGTCATATATATACGATTTTTTTACGCAGTATTAATATATTGTATAGATTATATTCAGTTGATATATTGATAATTTTTTATTTAAAGACCACAAAAGTTACAAACACAAACCCAATTACGTGGTCTTCTGTACATTACAAAATAATTCACTATGTTAATTAAAATACTAATTACTTTTAACTAATTTAATTCAAAAACAAATATTTAATTGAAAGGAAACTAAAATATTACAAAAAGTTAAAATAATTGGAAACAATCTTTTATTAAAAATTATTTTACTCTACTTTGTATATTATTACTAATATAAATTTCATAATCAGTCGGGACATGTTCCTGCAAAAGCATTTTAATTAACATTGAGCTAATGGAACTTCGTCTCTTTTTCTCCTCAATGTCCCGGCGTAGTAGTCAAAATCAGTTCTAAGAGTTTAGTAAACTTGGCAATTAACTAAAAAACTAGCATTAATTAGCCACTCCCTACAGCATTTTATTTCAGCCTGATATAATATGCTAAATTTATTAAAGACCTGTTTTTCACGATTTTAATTTTACAGATAATACTTGAACAATTACTTATTCAGATTTAAACACTTTCCTTACTTTTTTTTTTTTTTTTTTTTTTTTCCTCATAGTTTTCTACACTTCTCCCAATACTAGTTCGAGCGGATACAGTGTAATTAACAATATAAAGTCAACTGTGATTGGCTAGTAGGTTTATAACACGCTCTCTGATCGGTTTAGCACCGCGGATACAGCTTTTGGCGGGAACGACCTTGTTTTGGCCAGAGTGTACTTTACTTACTCATAAAAAAAAAGTAAAAAATAATTGCGTAGTGAATGATCATTCTTTTAGTGTTGATGCAAGTATATAGGGTGTATCCGCATGACGTCACTTTTAATGCGCTTGGGCGCCATACTGGAGTATTGAATAACTTTGCTCAGCATAGGAAAAACTTCGTTTTTGGCTATTTTCTTTGCGAAATCTGTTCATTTTTTGTTAGTATTATTTTTCTCACATATTTGAGATACTAATTTCAACCTATTAACAACATCAATGCTCTCAAAAATATTGACTGCAAAAATGAGTTATTTTCCTATGCGGCCCATATTATTGAGTGAACATGGCGTCGACTTTAACATGAATTCATAGACCCTATAATAAGTACCAGTGTGTATATGTGGGAAGTAGTAATAAACCTTAAACCTTAGTGTAGGATGTTCTGCACCCTTTTCACTATGAGTATAGATAGTACCCAATACACTTATACCGCTCTGCATGGTAGAGAGTAAATGTTTAAAATATTTATTATCTCTATAATACCAAATTTTGGATATTTTTAAGCAGTCTGTTCTGTACGCATGAAAGGTTAGAACGCATTAAATGTTTAGTGCGCACTAGTTTTTAACTTTTATAACCTTAACTTTACTTTATTTATCAATTTATATAACTTCCTTTTTCCATTTTTTATAAAAAATCAGTTAACTATTCAAACATGCATAGGTATTGAGTCGTGGCTATCTTGTAAAGGAAAACATGTATAATATATTATCATAATTATGTTATTTCAATAAAAATGTTACTATATAACTAAAAATTTATTATACTTGACAGGTACTGGAGATAGTCATCCACCCTGGATATAAGCCAGGATCTGACAAAACTGACCATGACCTCGCGGTGCTGGTGCTCTCTGACCCCGCGACCTTCTCTCTAAGTGTACGACCCGTGTGTCTCTGGCAGCAGAGTTCCTCGCAAGCACTAAGTAATCGCGAGGGAACGGTAACTGCAATTTTCAACTATTTGAGTACAATCATACGAAATAAGCTAGAACCCATAAGGTATTCAGAACGTGCATATATGTACTGATGTGAGCGCCAGAGGTATCAATAATCAATTGTCAATTCAATCAATCGATTGATATTAAAAAAAAAAAACTTATAACATTCAAAATATTTTTATAGTAAAATAATAATACGAATCTATTAATGTTCTGTATAATTATGATATGAGTATTCTATAGCTATCTAGGGAAATAGTTTTTTTTTTTACTTAATCTAAAAGCAAACAACGACAAAAAAAAAAAAAAATCACATATAGTTTTGCAGACGTTGAACTCTCTACTGTTCACACAGGTGGTGGGCTGGGGACGAGATGAGAAAGGTAACCGGATATCCGAGCAACCTAAGATGGTTAAGATGCCAGTGGTTTCTCAAGAAGAATGTCTGCGAAGTCACAACTATTTCTACTACTTTACCACAAACTATACTTTCTGTGCAGGTGGTAGAGATGGTACGTATTAATAAATTAAAATAATAATAGTTATTTATTGGCTTTGAGATCAGATTATACATCAAAACAAATAAATTACACAACGAGTGAAAAGAAAAAGGCAAAATGCCTATGCACTGAAAGTAATCTCTTATATACGTAGAATATATGATTTTTCGTGAAATAGCATCCCCCCCCCCCCCCCACAGGATTTTTACTACTAGAAACACGAACTTGCAAAATTCTAAAAGTGGAAACCCAAATTTGTCTCATATTCTTTTATGTAACGTTTTTTACTGTTAAAGCAGCTATTTTACTGTTTGTTTGTTTGTTTGTTTGTTTGTTTTTTTTTTTTTTTTTTTTTTTCAGTTGTAAAATGTAATGAATGGAATGAAAAAATGAATGAATATTACATAAAAGTAATTTATTTTAGAACCTAATAAATAACGTAATTGAGTTATTGTATTTTAAGTATCCTAACAATCAACTTGAGTTTTGTTTTGAAAATTTGATTTAATTTAGGTACTGGGCCGTGTAGAGGTGACAGTGGCGGTGGGATGTACGTCTCTGAGCGGACACCTGACGGAAGAACAAAGTGGTTACTACGAGGGGTAGTCAGCTTGGCACTACCTGATGAAGCCAAGTTATGTGACCTCAGTAATTACGTTGTGTTCACTGACATGACAAAGTTCACCACCTGGATCGATGACGTCATGGAGAAACATAAAACATGATTTTTTTTAATGAAATTTGGATTTTATAAATTTTGTATCTTTTGTACTTATTTCTTATTTATATATTATATCTTTTAAGTGACCTATACTGATCGGACTGTGTTCGGTTGAATAATCTTTTTATTTTTAATATCATAAAAATGGTATAGGGTGTGTGCGCATGACGTCATTCTGAGTGCTTTTCGATGCTCTTCTTGGGCAATAAATATTCTTTGGTAAATTACCTTCTTTTTTTTTTTTTTTTTTTTTTTTTTTTTTTCCTTTTTTTTTTGTCATTATTATTTTTCTTGTATACTTGAAGTACTAATTCAACCTGTTAACATCATCAATGCTCTCAAAAATATTGCAAAGTATTTTTAAACTGGCAAAATGTGCCATTTTCCTATACCGGGCCATGTTATTTAGTACTAACTTATGACGTCAACTTTAATATGAATGAAACCACCCTATAATCGTAAATATAATTAAGACTTATCATGGATACAACCTCAAAAAAAAAAATATGTATATATATGTTAGAACTAAATATTATAAAATGCATATCAACTGTGTATACAAACTTCTCTGCTTTTTATTTTTTTCTTCAATTGTTTATATTTAATTTACTTATAAAGAACAAACTGATTTTAGTTTGTCATGATATTAACATGTACACACGATTGTGATAATATATTTTACCATTCAAAAACTCGTGCCGTACCACTCTACCATTCAAAAACTAAATTTATGCAAAAATGCTGTTCGTAAACCATGTTCTCTGCTCCTAAAATGACGATTAAATTTGATTATTTAAATGGAATGCGCATTTTATGGTGCAAGAAAATAGGGTTTACGAACAACTTTGATGTTATCTTATGAGAAAAACACGTGCTGCATTTTGCATGGTAAAATAATATATTATCACAATCCTATGATAGTGTAGAGTACTGTAGAGTACATTACTTACAGTGTACGTATACGTATACGTCTCTATAAATATAATATATTATTGTATTATAATATTAAATGTATCAAATTTTAGGTGTCAATGATATTTTACTATTGTAAATTCTAGTATCACGGGAAATCAAAACTGTTTTATCTTATTTTTGCAATTTCACTTTAAATATTATAACAAATGTACTGAAATTTTAGTACAAAATGCTATTTTTAATAATTAACTTGTATGTTTGTGGGAGAAGAAGAAAAAGAAAAAATCGCCGTGCTTTATTGTGCGAGTTCAATTTACAAATAAACTAAGTTGCTCTCCATTGTACAAAGAATTTTTAAGTACTATATATGTCTAGTTTATACTGCTACTTTATTAAAAATAACCTGTAATATGTGTATAATATGATAAAATTATTATGACAATGGAATATAGTATTAAAAATGTAAAAGTAAAACTTTGCAGCTTTTATTTTTATACAGTATATTCAATAAACTTTAAAGGAATAGACCAGAGAAAAACATAAACATTTATATCACAAAACATTTGATGGTATTTACATAAATAACATTAGTTTGTCTCAAAGCCCAACAGTAGCCCCGTAGCAGTGGTCAGAAAATTCAATTTATGCAACCCGCACAACATTTTCATACTAATTTTTGCATGTTTCTGACGTCATAAACATGAATTTTCAAGTAAATTGCATACTTTACAGTTTTTTCACGCTCTTTCGTGGGGCTACATTAACATTCTAGTAAAAATTATCATCAGTTTTGAAGATCCCATTTCGTGTTTTTTCATTACAAAACACATGTTGTTTTATGTGGTCTATAGCTATAATAGTCTTCATTAAAACAAACAATCGTAATTATTATATATATATATATATATATATATATATATATATATATTATATAGGTCATGTTTAAAAATAACATTTCTAATTGAACTGATACGTGATACGTTTTTTTTTCTACACAACAGAACTGTAATTTAATGGTAGTAATTTAAAAAACATACTTTATATTATGTTATCTTACAACTGTAATATTAAAAAAACATCACATTAATAATATTTTAGCACCATACAATAGTTAATAACATCATTATTTTTAAAATTATAAAACTGATAATTTTAAACATAACTAAAACAGAAAAAACAACTTTTGTTTGCTTATTGATAAGGTTTCTATTTTAAAAATAGGTTCATAATTTACGTCATAAAAATTATAATTAACCATTAAAAATAAATAACATGAAAACAAAGTGAACTACTTAAAATTTTCATATTTTTTATTGATCTATTAAATTTATTAGAATTTAAAACAATAGTTAATTAAAATTTACTTAGGTTTAATTACCTATATAAAATGCAAGTACTTATATGAGTATGTAAGAGTATAGATATAAGTTAAAGTAAATGCTTGGTGTACTGTCATTTTTAGATGTAAAAGCAACTTAAAATGTTGATTTTTCGAGTTTTTGAATCCAAAAAATTGTTAATAAGTAGTATAATTTTAGTTACTATAACAATATCACTTGTTATAGTTCTTATAGCTCTTATTTCAGAAGTGAGTATTTTTTATTTTAAGTAAGTAGGTGACCGACTGATATCTCGCAAACTAGACGGTTGTAATTTATAATATCACCACAAAGTAAAGAAGAAATGCTACTTAAAAGTTTAGTTACGTCAAACATTTACTATTTTAGTGTAAAAGATTCTCAATTTTCTTTTTTCTTTCTCAAAGTTTTATAAAATGTATATATTATCACTTAAAAATTTAAATAAGAGAAAATATATTTTTTCTAATAAAATTTTGTACTATTAAATTAAATTATAGTTAAAATTTTAATTAATTTAATTATGAAATATATCTAACATTATATGTCAAACATTACTAATATCTATTGTAACTGACTGTACTGTAAAACAGTTGGGTTAAATTGAGAGGTTGTTATGCCTGATTTCGCCCAATAAAAGCCGTTAATTATTATTATTATTATTAAACATGTGAAAACACGATTAAATATTTAAGTTATTCCACTTTAAAGATTACATGCAAATGTGCACATTTAAATTTTAGAGGCAAATTAGAAACTTTTTTAAAAGTAGAAATATTATTAAAACTTTTTTCGGAACAACAAGAAAGAAAAGAAAAATCGATTTCATTTGAAAATTATTGTGTTTATTTTGCTTGAAACAAAAAACGTGTAAAGAGATTAATTGTGAAAATATAGTTCGTCTTTTGGCGATTTCCGGTCCAAGTCGGTCACCATCTTCGTTAAAATTAATAATTATGTTGTGAGTTTGTAATGTAGTACCTGTTTTACACGGGAAATATTGAAAAATTAGATTTCCGTGTTTCATGATGTTTATATAGAGCAGTACCTACGTGAAAAGTGTTTTCTTCCGACTGGGATAAAAGGACAGAATCCATTTTAACATATTTACTGCTGTACTGTATCTATAAACATGGTAAAACATGGAAATATACTTTTCAATAAATATTTTACTATAAATATATTCAAGCACGTTGAACAAAAAACTTATCTAATGACAGGTAATACTTTAACATACCTGAAAATAAACGTTGATTTGGCTACAGTCATTTATTTGTAATTTATAAAATGAACTTATTTTTCAGTATCCACTAAATTATTTATGACTTTTATTAATTGTCCACACGGAAAGTATAAATTACGTAATTTATGCAATACAATAATGTCATTATAGCATAAATGATGTTAAAATTGAAATAAAATAAATAATAATGCTGTAAAACATAATATTTATGCTATAATATGTCATATTATGTTGTATTGAGCAAATTGTACTGAAAATGAGCTACCATAATTTTTACACGAGTTTATTTTTTCCGTGCATTAAGGTTATCAATATATTTTATTTTCAAATTATTTTTTTTTTCATGGGAAAGTCTCAAAGAACCTATTATAATTAATGTCCTTTAAAAGTTAGTTTTATTTTTTTTCCTTAGCTACTTTGGTTTATATAATAAAGTGTATACAATATTTTAGGGTCTGTTAGGTTACCATGTTTCCAAGACGAGGAATCTCTATTATCACCACGATGCTACAGACAATCATTACTTTAACAAGGACTACGGACAAGGAAGCACGGAGAAAAATATGATGAAATCACAAAATGAAACTTTAGAGACGACTTCAACTAATGCGGTAAATAAAAATAACATTTTGGAGGGCTATAAAATATCTTTAAATTGTTATATTGGCTTTAAATAAGTAAAATTGTGTCTAGTATATCGTTCATTTCAACATTTGTGGCCTCCGTAGTAGTTTTCTAAAAAGTTGCTAAAAATAGAATAGTAAATCCTTCCCGAGTATCTCATCAATACAGTACATTCTTTCAACACCCCATATATATTTTTACATAGGCCAATTTTACAGCCTTCAAATATATCATTAAATTTGTTTCATTTTTACCTTGTGGAAAAAAAAAGAAAAAGAAAATGAAAAGTTTTATACACATGAAAAAAAAATTATATAAACAAAAATGAGGGATTATTATTCTGTAAGCTATATATTTTTTAATTATATACTTATCATTCATTTTTCAATTACAATTATTTGATATTAATCATTTGATAATTAGTTGTTTACTCTCGAAAATATACTTGAACCATTCTGTGTAGCTTAAAGAGAAAGTTCAGGAGTTACAACATGGCTTCTTCAATGTTAGATAATGAGAATAACTGTCCATAAACTCACATGTGATGACCCAAAGCCCTTCCGTAGCCCCATGGTAGCACCTTAAACTTGCGCTCATCCTGCAAGATATGCAACCTGCTACAACATTGTCTATAGGGTGTATGCGGATGACGTCATATTTAATGCGCTTGGAGGCCATACTGGAGTAGTGAATAGCATTGCTGAGCATAGGACGAACTTTGTTCAAGCCAAGTTTTTTGGGGAAATCGGTTAATTTTTTTGTTATTGTTATGTTTCTCACATACTTGAGATACTAATTCAACATTTTTACTGCATCAATGTTCTCAAAAATATTGCATAGTGGTTTTAAACTGTCAAAATGATTTATTTTCCTATGCCACCCATGTTATTGAGTTATCCAACATGGCGTCGACTTTAACATGAATGCATAGACCCTATAGTAAAGCCGTAACTATGACGTAAAAGATACGGGAAAGGTTGCATATCTAGCAGGATTATCACGAGTTTTCAGGGCTATGGAATGGCTTTGAGTCATCATATATGAGTTTATGAACAGTTCTTCTCATTATCTAACATTGAAGAAGGCATGTTGTAACCCCTGAACTTTCACTTTAAGTTTAGAAGATAAAATTGATATCATTCTACAAAAATTAGGAAATTTTCTTTATTTCCTTTGCCATTCAGTTCCATTCAGAAAGTACTATAACTTTGTATGATATCAGTTTGATAATAGTTATAATGATATATATATACAAAGGGCTGTAGTATACAGTATATTAAAATTTACAACTTTTATTTTTTATTTATTTTATTTTTTTGTCAAACAGTATCAGTTAAATTATATTTTTTACAATAGCAACAATAATCAGTTTCCAGTAACCGTTATAATAATTAAAATTTTAATTAAATTGTTTGAGTTTTAATGACTAATAAATTATATGGTGCTTTTGCACGAAATTACGCACTATCACCTTTGTTTTCAATAGATAAATATGTACGTCATATTATTTGTCCTTCGAAGAAATAATAAAATTGACCTTTTTTTTAATGATGTAATTATTATGTTTGTTTCAGTTTTTAACAACTCATTTAAAACTATAAATAGAATCAATTTAAACTTTATTATTACTTAATTGCCCCATATATATATATATATATATATATATATATATATATATATATATATATATATATATATATATATATATATATATATATATATAATAAATTCCTAAACTGAACAATGTTGATTTTTGCTGCTATATTGCTTGAGAGCGTAAGTTAAATAAATAAATACAACCTCCTTATTATGCGATGGTAAACTCATCGATTTGTATACTTGTGTACTTCGATGCCATAATGCCATTTTCTGCATTGACTACCCAAAGGCAACTTCATACCAGAAAAAAAAGCAAGCAATTTCAGGCAACTTTTATGCTAAATGGGGAGGGGGGGGGGGGGAGGGAGGATTGACGTTTATCCTATGTTCGGTAATTTTTCTATCCTAAAATCATGACGCAATAGAGTACGCAAAATCATGCAACCACTCTTTTAACTCTATTTAGAAGAACATACTCTAAAAAAAAAAAAAAGGATCACTACTTGCAGTTACGAATAATAAAAATTATTTAAGAAAATCACTTTTGAATTATCTAAAATAATATATTTTAGCAAATTATAAGCAATAGCTATTTTTAACTTAAAATATCTTTTAAAAAAACTTAAAATAGCTAATAATTTGCTAAAATGCATTATTTTAGCTACTCATAATAACTCAAAAGTGTTTACCATAATAATAATAAATTTATTTAAGATATACATACACGGCTATTTCAGCCATATTGTATGTTCTTGACCAGAATATATAACGAGATAAATTTACATAATCGAAGTAATAAGAATAATAATACTTAATGAGGTAGCGCTTAAAGGCGTAGACAACATGAAAACATAAGCATTTACATCACAAAACACTTGGTGGGACTTATATAAATATTATTAATTGGTCTCAAAACCCAACTGTAGTGCCGTAGCGTAGCAGTGATCAGAAAATTTTGATTTATGCAACCCGCACAACATTTTTATACTAGTTTTTGCCTGTTTCTGACGTCATAAACAGAAGTATTCACGCAAATTGCATACTTAACAGTTTTTTTTTACGCTCTCTTGTGGGGCCACATTTACATTCTGGTAAAAATTATCATCAGTTTTGAAGATCCCATTTCGTGTTTAATACATTAAAAAGCACATGTTGTTTTATGTGGTCTATGGCTTTAAGAAACATACATGGTTATTTCACCCATATTACATGTTCTTTACCAGAATATAACAAGATAAATTTACATAATAAAAGTCATACAAAAAAAAAAAAAAAATTTAATGAGGTAGCGCTTACATAAGTTATTATTTGTAACTAAAGTAATACACCGTTTTCGCACTTTTAATAATAATAATAACAATAAGCTGATACTAACGTTGTTATGCAATTTACAGACAAGTACTGAGACAACAACTATAACGTCAACTTTATCAACAATTTTAACAACGAATTCAGAAGCCTCTCAAGAATTATCTTCAATGACGACATTCCACTCTGCTATACACTCAATGTCGTTTGAGTACGGAAAAACAAAAAATGACAGCAATATTCAGAACACAACTATGGTACGTAATAAACGATTCATCGATGACGATGATGAAGAAGAAGAAATAATTAGAAAAGGAAATGGTTTAGAAGAAGAATCTCGTATGTACGCAATGCAAATTAAAGTTCCAGAATTACCAAACGTAGATATAGGACGTATATTAGAATTATATAAACCATCAAATGGTTATAATTCATATGAAAAAACAGCATTAAAAGAATTAATAAATTTTGTTAGAACTAATAATTTTCAATATTTATTAACAAAAATGGATACAAATACATTATTTGCATCATTTCAAATAACTAGAGGACAATTTATAAAAAAATTAATGAAATTTATTAAAACAATAGATAATTTAGATCGTGATGTTTTAAAAGCTACTGATATTCTTGAAAATTGTGTTGATAATAATTTTGATAGTGATATAGTAGATGTTGATGTTATTGATGAAATTGATGAAATGGAAGAAATGTCTGGTAGATTAGATATTCGAGAAACATTAGCAGGAATTTTAAATAATGCAACTGAAGATGTTATTAAAGCTGCTATTGATCTACGTAAATTTTTTCGTAATCCAGATTTACGTTTTGGATTATTATTTCGTGGTTTAAATTATGCATTAAAAGAATTAACAGCTGAAGAAAAAATAATTATAATATTATTAAGATTAAAAAAAGATTTTAAAACAACATTACGACAACGGGAAAATAATTCAATTAGGATAATGTTAAAATATTTAAATTATAAACCAGAAAATTATAATAAAAATATTAAACCAATGGATATATTTAATATTATTAAAACATCAATAACTGATTCTGTGAAAACGTACTATGATCATATTATAAATATACATGCAATTGAGGAACTAGATGAGTTACATAGTTTTCCTGATATCGTTGATATATTTAAATTTGGTTTTTCAAATGAAACAAATTTAGCAATATTATTACGTACAGTTTCAGTACAATCTTTAATGTCATTACCCCCAGATAGAACAACTGCAAATGCAGCAGATGAACTATATAAATTTAAGTTAGCTAATCGTCCTATGATTAATATTTATGAAGCACCTAAAATTATAGTAAATGAATTAAGAAGTATAATTAGAAGTGATAATAATATACCACCTTTATATATTACATATTTTGATAAAGTTATTTCTATATTTGAAAAATATAGTCCAATATTATGTTCAGAAATAAGTCATTTAGTATCTAGTTATTCAGGTAATGAATTATTAGGAAGATCATTAGTAATGTTTAGAATGAAATTACCACAAAAAGAATTAAAAATATGGTCTTCTTTTGAAAAAATATATCAATATTTAAATATCAAACAAGATTACGAATCAAATTTACCATCTGATTATAATTTTGCTGATGAATTTACAATAGCTTGTCGTTTAGGTAATATTCAAGAACAATATAGAATTAATACTATATCACAATTAATATTATTAAAAGATAAAATGCCAAGTGTATTTAATGGTATGCGAATATTACGTCAATTTCCTATTAGAACTCGTGTTATTATTTTATTAAATCGTATTGATAAATTAAATTTATATCAATTATCTGATCAATTTAAATTTCAATTAAGAGGTATTATATCTGAATTATCTGGTGATGATGATATTAATGAAGTTAGTGAAATTAAAAAAGAATATTTAGATATATTATTTAATTATGCAATAAATTCAGTTGATAGTGAAAAATATAAAAATAGATTTATAGAAGTTTTAAATTTTATTAATGCATCTCCATTAGAATTTAGTAGTGCTTTAAGAGAAACTATTTTATTGTTTGATTATTCACCTAGAAGACAATTAGCTATGATTTTACGTACTTTATATGATAATAGGTTAGGTTTAAGTATACCTGATCGTATGAATATATTATTAAGAAAATGTTTAAAACAACTTGGTAGTAGAAAAATAGGTGATGAACAATTTATAGGTATAAAACCAACTCTAGAACGTGTAATGGATCGTGTTTTTTCTGGTAATGTAGAAATTAAAGTAACAAAACCAATTATTGAAGCACGTGAAGTATTAAAAAAATTATATAAAGCTGATCGTATTGATTTTAGATATTTATTAAGAGATGTTAGATTATATAAATATACTGATCGTACACAATTTTTAATATTATTATATCGTACTGCATCTATGAAAAAATTATTTACTGATAATGAACTATATAAACAATATGGTCATGCTGTTAGAACATTAGTTCATTTCTTTGGTGTTAATTTAAATGATATAAAATCTGAATCAGTTGATTTACCAGAAGAAATTGAAGAATTATTAGAAGAAGCATTACCTAATGATATAATAACAAAAACAATATTAAGAGCTCGTAATGTATTAATTAAAGCATTAGAAACAGGTATAATTGATCGTAGAATTGCTTATGATGGTATACAATGTTATGCACGTAATGCATCACCAAAGAAAAAATTAGAATATATTATAAAAAATATTTGGCCAATAAGAATTGATATTCCTAGTGAAATTTCAAATGCAATCCATGAAATTAAAGAATTTTCTGAAATTAATATTGATGAAGATACTGAATTACCTATTAATATTTATTCATTTGATTTTCAAGAAGTTTTTGATGAAGTTATTACTCCTAATGAACCACAAGAAATTTTAAAAGCTAAAGAAATATTATATAGAGATTTTGAAACAAATACTGGAAGATATAGAGTTGTTATAAAAAATTTTGTACGTGGTAAAAAATATCCAATTCAAGAAATTGCAAGATTGATTTCAGAATCAATTCTTTTAAATGTTGGTTTGACAAGATTATCAGATCAAAAAGTACTAGGAGCAGCCAATGAAATTTATAATTATTTATCTTCAGCTGATTTACAGTTAGAACGATATAATTCGATTGAACAGCTACTTACTGGTAATGCGCAAAATTATGTTGGTTAAATACTTTTTGGGTTGATTTTATTGTTATTTTGTGTGAAAATGCTTTTTACCGTTTTTTTTTTTTTTTTTTTTTTTTTTTAATTAGTTTTATTCAATAAACACACATGGTGTACAACATATAACTTAAATTTACGGAAAAAAAATAATAGTAAATTACATACATAAACATTAATCTTGAGCATAAGCTGTTAGGCTAATGCTACGATTAGTACATTTCAACAAATGATATTGATCACATGGCTTACCACACAATTTACATTTACATGAGGTACCACACTCGTGGTACTCTTTAGTTATGCAAATCTTATGATGAATACCGTGCACTGCAAATCTAGTAAAAATGTGCCTATTTTTACTAGATTTGGATTTTTCCAATTAACATTGTCAAAGGCTGGGGTATTGTAAAATGACAGGTTGATGTCCTCAGACTTATCAACTCTTCTTTTGATAAACGACTCAAACACAGGGGTTAAAGGCAAATTAAATTGGGTTTGAAGTTCTTGAACAAAGAAATTCTCACCCGTTAGTTCATAAACTAATCTACTTTTAGTGAATTTAGAAAGACAAAGTGCTCTTTTAAGAAAATTAGCTTTTACTGATTCCAGATTTGTAAAGTCAGTTATAGTGATAAATATGGCCAAATAATTTTAATTCCATATGACGCTATAACTGGAGACAGTTTCAGATTAAATAATTGCTTAAAAACAAAGTAAAGTATGGTTATCCTATCCCTTATTTTAATTTTTCTGAAATCGGTGCAGTAGTTTTCTCAAAAAAAAAAAAAAAAAAAAAGTTTCTCCCCATCAGCGTTCCTACACAGTACACACACACACACACACACACACACACACACACACACACACACACACACACACACACACACACACACACACACACACACGCACGCACACAAACGGTACAAGATGTTTCCATATTTATGTAAGAAATTTAAATGCATGCAGTCTTTATTTAAATTTATATGTAATCAAATTTATTTATTTATTACAAAAAAACTAATAATACTGCTCCGTGTAAATGGGCCAATTTTTTTTTTTTTTTTTTTTTTTTTTTTTATTGAGAAAAAGAAAACAATAAACTACAACTGTATTTAAAATTTACATGCAGGAATTCAAATAAATATTTCAACATGGTTTTTATGATTATTTTTACAAGTATTTTTATTGACTATACAATGGCATTTAAAATATTTTGTAAAAAAAACCACTATGATAATTTTGTATTTTGAATGATGATATGTTTAGTTGTTTTATTTATTTTTTATGAGTAATAATTTAAAATATGTTTCATTGTCAGTAGAATTTTAATTGTATATTTTATTAAAATAGTTCTGCATTTTCTCTTCATGTTTATAGATATGAACATCATTATGTAATAAAACTGCAATTTGTATTTTTGTTTTTGTTTTTTTATTGCTCTATTTCCCTTGTATTTTAATGTAACAAAAATATAATTTGTTGTAAACTGATAATTTTAGTAACAAAATTTTATAAATATAGCACTTTCACAAAAAAAAAAATTACTATTGGGTAATATTTTATACTCGTATTTTTTTTATTTATTATTATTATTTTTTGTTTTAATTCTAGTTCTAAAAAGATTGAAAATAATTCTGAGACACAGAATTCTATAGTCTATTGTAAATAAGACATGATTTTTAATTAAGAGGAATATTTAAATTTAAGACTTAATTTATATTATAAACACTGTATTATATGTGTGCCTATGTCAGCTCACTTCTCTCTCTCTCTCTCTCTCTCTCTCTCTCTCTCTCTCTCTCTCTCTCTCTCTCTCTCTCTCTCTCTCTCTGGACCCGTATACAGACAGAAGGCCCGCGGACAAAAGCCTCTACGACAAAAGCCCCTTCCCGTGCGCCGCTCGCCGATATGCTTTACCTGTGCGCACAGCCAGCAGGGTCTTTTGTCCGCGGACCTTCTGATCTGACAGACATTGCTCTGGACCTTTGTACCGTACATGTATGCATATTCATTATTTTATAGATTTCACCGCGTTGTAATGTGAGTTTTGATAAATAGCAATGACAAGACGTTAGCTGCTGCGTTTTTCTATACGTGTGTACTTTTCACTTTTATATAAAAAGAGTATGCTATTAACCTGTCTCTTTCTCTCTCGTTTGGTTTTTACTTGCCACCTTTTTCATATCACATCCTGTTTTGTCCAAGTTGACCACATGATGTGAGAGATAATAATAAAAAAACATGTTGTAATATCATCATGCATCAATATTTCTCTCTCTCTCTCTCTCTCTCTCTCTCTCTCTCTCTCTCTCTCTCTCTCTCTCTCTCTCTCTCTTATTAATAAATAAAAAAAATCTTGCTGATTGTTATTATTTTTTTATTATATGTTTAATACCTCATTATACAGAAATACATTATTCAGAAGTTCATTATTTTTATTTACACATTGCATTTTTACAAAAAAAAATCACACCCAGCAAATTTAGAATATTATACTTTTTACAACTTTTATGTGATAATAATTAATAACTTATATTATATAGGCAAAAAAAAAAAAAAAAAAAAAAAAAAAAAACTACATGCAGATAAATTAAACTATTAATTTATGCTATACTTTACTATTTCTATGTAATTAAAGTATACAGCATGATTATTTAAGTTCTAATTTAGTATCATTTATGCTATAATAATGACATAAATAATGCAGCATAAATCACGTAATTTGTTCTTTCCGTTTATAAACTACCTGGATCAATAAAAATTCTATATATATGCCATAGCAAAACGTATTATTGATAAGTTAGAATATTATAAATAATTATGCTGTACAACATAATAAGTCTGCTATTTCACATAGTTCTTGTGCAACATTATAACATAAATTGTATTGCTGAAAATGGGATATAGCATAATTTTAGTTGTTTTACGCAAAAAAAAAAAAAAAAAAGAAAAAAAAAGTTGGCTTATTTTCAGCAACATTTATTCTCTACGTAATATAATTTATGCTATACTGCATAGTAGCTGTGTTGCGAAAGCATAAATACTATAAATTTTACAGCATAATTATTTATCCTATTCTTATTGTATAGGAGAAATAAATGAAATAAAAATAATTTTAAATAAAAGCAGCATAAATTGTGTAATTTTTCTATGTATATAGTTACAATATTTCATGTTTTATGTAATTTTAATGTTTTATTATCATGAGTTCTTTTCTTTTTTCTTGTGTAACACCAACACCTGAATCCTACTTGATTTAAGATGAAGGTGAGAATAATGCAGCACCAATTATCTTTTAGAAACTGCAGCATGGGATATAGAGGGATCAAGCACTTTGCGCATGATGTTAGCTGTACCAAGAACTGCAGCTTTCTGCATAACACGTAAATGCCTATCCTCGAGGTTCAACTTTTCTCTTGCTGTTAACCATTCTTTGCTAACCAGACCATTCACAGAAACCACAACAGGGACAATTTCAACACTTCTTAGCCTATACATGTCCTTTAACTCAATGAAAAGCGACTGGTACTTCCTCTTCTTCTTAGCAACTGTAGTAACCACATGATTGTTCAGAGTAACATCAACATCAATAATTATCACTGTCTGAGCTTGTCTGTCAAACAGACAGACAAACATTAATTTAACATAGAAAATTTACTACCAATTTTCTGAAGTCATGAATAAATGCTATTCTGAAACTTGACTAGCATCCAGCATAAAAATTCATATAATTTATTTTCGCCCTTAATCTGAATACTCTACAATACCACACAATGGTTCAACATTTGTCTCTAAGTTTCTAAATGCAATAGAATTTCACCATGAAAAGTTTTCTGTCTTTTTTTTATTTAGAACACTGAAGTATTTAACTTAATTAAATTAAAATTCATTCAAAATTCCATTAAAATCTTAATAAAATTTAGTGATGCTGATTTAATAATTTCACTGATTTTAATATTGTTATTAAATAAAAATTGGAAACATCTAGCTCATATATTCTTTAATCCAAGGTAGAAATTTGGCAACATCGGTAAACACGATATAATTATTTAAATCACATGATAGTCCATCTCGTATTGCAAAACTGACAATCCCGCGCACTGACCAGCGTTTGCCAACTCTTGGTATGTACTGCTGAAAAAACATTCCTCCGCCACTGTCCCCGCTGCAAGGACCGGACCCTGGAATAAACACACAGATGTGGTTTCAATAGAGCTGTAAATTGAAACCAGTTCGAGCACCCGCCCGGGCCAAAATATTCGGGTGCTCGTTTTTTTGAAAATGGTAAAACCGGGTTTCGAGCTTTTAGCTCGAAAACAAGGTTTTTCAAGTTGAGCTCGTAAATGACTCGTGAAAAAAACGAGCTTTTGAAAATAAATCGAGCTAAAGTACAATTTTTGAAGAAAGCAAAGAAAAATGTATTTGTGATTTTTGTTTAAAATGGCATTTTTAATATTCTATCATGCAAGTTTTTAAACTTTGGCTCAAATGTAGAGCTTTCCAAGATTTAGCTCGTTTTTTGATTTTAAGCTCGATTTCAAGCTAAGACCGTGCCCGTGCTTCCAGTCAAGCCGGGCTAAAAAAATTTCAACCCGGGCTAAAAATATTTCGAGTTTTTTACAGCTCTAGGTTTCAATAATCAGCTGATATGGGAAAATCACACCTTTTACCAGTTTTGACATATTTTTGACAGCATTGATGTTTGTAACAATTGGAATTAGGTTTTGAAGTATGCAAGAAAAATAACAATAAAAAATGAGTAAATTCCCAAAGAAAATAGAAACACAGATTTTTCTTGTGTGAGCAATGTTATTTATCGCTTTGGTATGGCGTCAAAGTAAATTTAATTAGTATGACATCATTGTGCATACATCCTATATTGTTAAAATAATGCTAGCACGGACAAAAATAATTACAAAATAATTATAGTAAACTCATTTTCAGAATATTTACGTGCACAACAACATAATTTATGCTATACAGCATAATACCTATATATAGCATAAATATTATGTTGCATAGCATAATTATTTATATTGTTCTAATTTAGCACTAGCAGGATTTATCCTATAATGACTAAAATTACGTAATTTTTACTTTTCTTGTGGAGTTTTAATCAACTTATTTATTTTGTAAATATATTTTCAGTGCTATTATAATATAAAATTAAAACTTTAAATTAACAATCTGATAAGTAATTAAGGTTATACAACTTATTTTTAATTGATATTCGCAAAGGCTATTAAAATTGTGATATTTAACGCGGGAAATCAGGTAGTGCAGGAGTTGTAAAGAAATATAAATCTGAAATTTTGCATAGTAATACATTATGATAAGGTATCTTCCAAAATGTAAAAAAATTGGGGGGTCACCATCCTAGATTTTAAATTATAATTTTTTGAAGTTTTAGTCCCATAAGAGTCCATGTTAATTTCATTAATTATTTTCTCTCTTATTTGATGATCACGGGTTCTGAAAATTTTATCATATAGCTGTTCTGTTATATACTGTTAGCTTTTAAATAGCATCATAAAGTTTCAAAGTTTTCTTTTTAAATTTTGAGTTACAATAACCCTTAAATTCTATTTTTTATTTAATATATACGGACAAAAATAACTACATGATAATAAGGAGTCCTAATTATTTATTCATGAACAACAATACAATTTATGATATACTAAATTGTATAGTAACATTTGCAAACTACATACCCTAATAGTTAAGATGTTATGCATAATAGCTCATATGTTATTCTTATTACATAATAACAACATTTTATATGCTCTATCTCAGGGATATCAAACAGGCGGCCCGCGAGGTCATTTTGTGCGGCCCGCGGAACCTCTGATTAAAAAAAAAAAAGACATTTAATAAAAAAAATTGAAACAAAAATCATTGTATATAATTAAAGTTTTAATCCCACCTTTTCATAGTATTAAAATTAACAATGTTAATATTTTCAATTAAATGTATATTATTTGCGTAAAAATCAATATAGCCACGCTCCCTTTTTGAATTTTTTTTTGACTCCGGCGGGGCCCTATCCACCCATCACTGAAAGTCTGCGGCCCGCAAATGATTTCTAAGGTTGGATTTTGCTAGGCATGCAAAATGAGTTTGACACCCTGCTCTATCTTATTATGCAATGCAGCATAAATTAAGAAGAATGAGAGGGTAATTTTATTGCATACACTTAAAGATAACATCGCCTTGAATAGATAGATATGCGAAATTCTGACATTGAAGTTCATTATAAATATAAGTATTTTAATTAATTAAACGTAATTTAATTATTCCCGTGATATTTTTAATTAAGATAATGTGTT
The DNA here is from genome assembly GCA_949318235.1 of Ecdyonurus torrentis. Classification (NCBI taxonomy): domain Eukaryota; kingdom Metazoa; phylum Arthropoda; class Insecta; order Ephemeroptera; family Heptageniidae; genus Ecdyonurus; species Ecdyonurus torrentis. The sequence goes on from OX439134.1 coordinate 16,192,047, forward strand.
AATTACCATCCCTTTTGCCTGCACAATATGAGGAATTAGATGTGCCTGTGATGAAAGCATTATTACTGCGCAAGCATTCTTCTTGAGAGACCACAGGTAACGTGGTCAGCTTAAGCTGATCGGTCGTTTCATGGCCACTCTCATCTCGCCCCCAACCCACGACCTGTGGAAAATAAAATCATATATGAACATTATTATCTAACATGTAAATAGTGTTAAGGCGACCGTTCAAGCTGTATTAGTTTAGTTTAAACAAAAAAATTTCGTTAACAATCAACGGAATAGGTGTTATTTCAACGGTTATAAGCGTCAATTTTTAACGTTTCAAATGTCAACTCTTATTGTATTGAAAACTCAACGCTTATGCTCAATTTCACTTTAATCGTTGATTTATTAGCATAAATAGAGTTGAAAATTAAACGTTAATTTAGACGTTGTTCTCCAACGTCCAGAACTCACAAACTCCTTTGCGTGAGTAGAGCAGCTGAACGAGAGAAGCATGGCACGGGTGGGCGCCGCTCTCGGAAAATTGAAAATTTATTGGGATAAAAGTAGTGATACGCAAATTTAAAGTATTGTAAAGTTTTTGTTAAGGTTTGTGGAAAACGAAGACAATAGGTTTACAAAGGAGTAGTGGTTAAAAGAAAGACGGAAAGACAAGAATTAACGGCACAATAGGAAAGTTTACAGGCACCGGCATAGGTTCCGATGCATAATCCACGCAGATGCACTAATATTTGTAGTATAAACATGTGTTTGAATGTTGATGCATCGGGAAACCGTTGAATACACACGATGCTGATTGCAGAAATAAGGTATTTAGAACGTTATTTAATAGTTTTATGTGTTATTTGAATCAGTAATAGTTTATACATTATAATGATTGTCTTTTATATTGTATGAAAGATGTGGTGAAAGAGAGAGAAAGAGTATAAAACATAAGTGGCGCGCAAGCAATTTATGTGAGTATTGTGAGTGCAGCGGCTGCAGTGAGGCGCGCGGCACGGGCGGGCGGGAAAGAGAGAGAGACAGACAGAACGAGAGTAAAGAGTATAATAGAAACAATAATTGTATTTCCAACAATGGTAGTTACTGGTGAATGCTATTTTGGGTATTCCGAGTGCATTTTTAATGTTAAAATGACAGTTTAATGCATATTGACCATTGCTCTCGGGAGGGGGGTCCAATGTATTGCTCAGATACCCACCACGAGCTAAGCGTTGATTGTAAACGTTTGTGACGTCACACGTAAGCGTTAATTATTTACGTTTAAAGCATGACGAAACTGTGTACAAGCTTTTCAACGTTTAGAACGTTGATTATACACGTCTATTTTTTAGTTTGTTAATAAATACAAATTTCAAAACTTAAATTATTAAAGCCATAGACCACATAACACAACATGTGCTTTTTAATGAATAAACACTAAATGGGATCTTTAAAACTATGTCGACAATTTTTATCAGAATTTAATGTAGCGTTAGCCCCACGAGAGAGCATGAAAATACTTTAAAATGCAATTTGCGTGACTATTCATGTTTATGACGTCAGAAACATGCATAAATTAGTATGAAAATGTTGTTTGGGTTGAATAAATTGAAAATTCTGATCACTGATACGGAGCTACAAAAAAACTAAAGTTATTTATGTAAGTACCATCAAGTGTTTTATGATATAAATGCTTATGTTTTTGTCTGGTCTATTCCTTTAAGTCCAATAACCCAATGGTGACACCTTACTTACCTAATAATACGACCAAATTTTATACCTTTTACTTTTTAGACTAAAAAAGAAATAACTGTTTTGAGACCAACTTAAATAAGCAATTTCAATCATTTTCACTTCCAACCTTATACGCATGCGTAGTACGTAAAAACAGAAGTGCATGTGATTAAAATCGTTTATAGTTGGCTTAAAATCAGTTGTATCTTTATACTATTCAATTAGAACATTTTCAACTTATGCAAACCGCATAAATTTTTCTATGGTATGACAACAATCCTGACATCAGGATTGATCAAAAGTTGTGCGTTTTTTTTTTTTTTTTTTTTTGCATAAATTACAGTTTTTTCACGCTTCCTTGTGTGGTTACATTCAGGGAAACTTTTGTTTATCAGGTACTTATCATTCTATAGTGAGTGCACTGACAAACATAAATACGTAATAATTATGCTAGCTCAATTTCAGCACAATTTGTTCAATATATTTGTATACAGCATAATTTATGTTATATACTGCATAATTACTGTGTTAAAATAGCATAAATATTATGTTATACACCATAATAATTTGCGTTGTTCTAATTTAGTATTATTTATGCTAAAATGACATAAATAGAGCATAAATTACGTAATTTATTATTTCTGTGTGGGAGAATCATTGTATAATTCTAAATCATATAGTGTATTAGTTAAATTAATAATGCTTTTAAGTGTCTTATTTTGTGTTAAATAATTTAAAAGGGCATGTTTTTTTTGTTCTGGATGGTACCCTAAAAAGTTCTATTATTTATAAGTTTTGGATATTTTACTTCACTTTAAGCAAATTAACAAAATTAGTTCTATTATTTATAAGTTTTGGATATTTTACTTCACTTTAAGCAAATTAACAATTTGTCCATCATGTTTAGGAGAAAAAAAAATAAAAAAATACAGACAATTCTAATATTGCAATATTGTGAGTTTTTTCAGGGTAGCGAAGGTTGATATTAAATAAATAATCGTCTTTATTCAAAAAAATGCATAGAAAAAAAATACAAATTTTTGAAAGGGCGAGGTTTAAGCCTGACAATATGTCTGGCCCCCTCTTACACCTAACCACAACAGAAAACATTTATGATAATCTTTGATTGCATACATAATTCTAATATGAGAGAAGTAGTAATAAAACTACGTAGCAAGAGAACAAAAGAAAAAGGAAAAGTTACAATATCTTTAAAAAATAATAATAAAAAAAAAACTAGTATAATGAAGAATAAAAAAAAAATTATAATAAAAGGAAATTGGTTTATCGGGTTACTGTATTACCCTGGCGCCACAGTATAAATGGTACTGATACTACCATTTATACTGTGGCGCAGGGTATTACACGAAAACCGATAATCCAATATCAATTCTAATATTGTACTAAAAACTGAAATAAAGTGTCGGTATAACTGCTATTCCTTCCACCCCCGCCCACACTTTTTGAGTTAGAAAATAATGACTTTTATTTAATCTAGTTACTTGGTAAATACTTACAGATCCTTCCTTATTAATAACTTTATCTAAACTTGTGTCAAATTCTGGCCACAAGCATACGGGTTGTACATAATTCGTTGGTAGCGCTGCAGTGGAGAGGACTAAAATTGCAATATCATTTTCGGATTTTTCACGTTTATAAGACGGATGCACTATGATTTTAGAAATCTATAACGTAAATAACAAAAATAAATAATAGAAATGTTACACATGCATATAAATTATACACAATCAAGTACATAATTATTATAAGGATTCATTTTATATATTCCTTCTATAATATATATATAATATATATAATATAATATATATAATATAATATATAATCTTTATATTATAATTAAAGTAAAAATTTGCACAATAACACATCATAGTAATTACTGTATATTATGATATAAGAGTTCCTTCTTTTTATTTTTAAAGGACGGAAGAGCCTTGTGTTGAAATTTAACAGATTAATAAAAGTATCCGTCCACGAAAACTTACAAATAGTTGTATCCAATATTTTGCTTGGTTAACTTAATGTTGCCTATAATAATCACTTAATATACAATAATATAGAGGCTGGTATAGATGCAAGCATGATGAGTATACAAAAGATACATGGTTTCTACGTAAACATTATTGTCTATTATGCTTTCTACCCATTTTACTATATTATATAAGGAGACAGTACTGAAGCACTGCTGGTATTATATAGTAAGCAAACATGCACTCGAGTATAGAAAATTGTGTGAGAGTTAATATCTGCTTTCTGAGCGTTCAAATATAAAATAGTACAAAACTTACATCTCTATATTGAGTATCATCCTCATTTCGAAGTAAGAAGTTACTACCCAAATTGACGATGATTTCGTTTGGCTTTATGGGAGGCCTGCCTTTCAATTTTACGCAATGAGCGGCTGTGGAAATCAAAAAAATATTGATTATGATAACTTTTATTTTAACTTTACATTTTTGTATATTTTATTTGAAAGAGAAATCATTCAAGAATTGTAAAATACAGCATCATGTAAGAGAGAGAAAGAGAGAGAGAGAGAGAGAGAGAGAGAGAGAGAGAGAGAGAGAGAGAGAGAGAGAGAGAGAGAGGGAGCATACCCTCTTTTTATATATAATATCGGGGGGGGGGGGGGGGGGAGTATATCAATCCATTCCAATGTCAATTCAATTTTCACTTAGTAAAACAAAGAAGTAAATTTTATAAAAAGCAATAATGGTGAGTGGATTTAAATTATACAATACGCTATCTCGCAAAAAAAAAAAAAAATGTAAATGATAATGAATTTAAAAAGGATTGCGTTTTATTCGTAAAAATATATATAAAAAGAAAAAGTACCATAATAATATGTAAAACTTTAAGTTTATAATTATTAAAAACAAAAAGTCTTTAAATGTCATTATGTATGTAGTAATATGTAGAAATTACTATGTATAAATTAGAAATTTTTCTAAATAAATATATTCTATTCTAATAATATACGAGGGATGAGTGCTTAAAGAGTTCCTGGCGTCAAAAATTAAATCAAAAACGTAAAAATCATGACATGAGACCATTATAAATACACATATATTTTATATTTATTATATCCTTCAACCCTTCTGTATAGCCTCACAAATTGGGGTCGAAAAACTGTAAAGTAGGCAACTTTAGGAATTCATGAAGTCAGGAATACCGGGTCTACAATTGAAATTGTAACGTTTGCTCCACAATTTGTGAGAGTACTGTACTAAAGGGTTAAGGCTCAAAATACGTGTATTTATAATAGTTCTATCTCACGATTTATCATTAAGCGTAAATTTGTTTTTGAGGCTAGGGGCTCTTTAAGGACTTTGTTTCCTGGGGACGTAAAATTTTACAAGTCCCGAACATTTATTTACAGACCTGTTAGAACATGATTGAGACTGATAAGTGAACCACCACATTGGAAAGTTTGTTGCTGGTTTTGCAAGAGAATAATTGCAGTCATCCACGGCCACTGTCCCCTCTCCGTATTTTTACCATTCACCACTAAGGGTATGAAGTTGTCAACCCGTCCGCACTGAACTGTCAGCAAAAAACAAAAACAATAATAATAATAATAAAAAGGAAACAAAAAGAAATAATTATATAATATTCCCTCCCTCACTACTTCCTATTATTTACAGGAAAATTAAATGAGCGAAAAAAAATCATCACTTTGGAATTCAGCCTCCCGCAGGAATAAGACTTTCTTATGTATACGATTTTTTATATTCTGCTGGAAATGAAAATTAACCAAAATCAGTTGAAGTGAAATTTTACACGCATATGCAAAATTTACCAATTGTGACGTCATATCACTGATTGCAAATATTATTGAAAGATACGCATTGAGCAAAAATAACAAAATCACACGTCAATGCTTTTTTTTTTTTTTTTTTTTTTTTTTTTTTTTTTTTTTTTTTTTTGGAATATGCAACAAAAGCAATCCTAATAATTTTGGCCTTCCCCATTTTTTTAAAATTCAATGTTATAAGGTTTTAATTTATTTCTCTCATCCTATTTTTGATCTGTTTAGGCGGTATTATACTTTGCATGGAAATTATAAATTTCAGGACCTAAATTTGTAACTATGGGCAAATTATTATTATAATACAATGTCTTTTCTTTCTTTTTTCTGTAACGCTAACACCGGAATCCTATACTTAATTCAAGGTGTAGGTAAGAGCGTAAGAGTGATCCAGTACCATCTACTGTGGTACTTTAGAGAACTTTAACAGAGAAGCGACATCGCCATGTTTTAGGCAGACTGCAACACTCAACAATTTTGACTTGGCAACGTTGCGTTTTGAAGCACCAATCAGAGGCCAGAAGTGGTCAAATCACGGCGCCAATGAGAGAGAGCGCTATAGTAATTTTGTCTGCAGTGTTGCCAATTTTAAAGAAATGAGTGTTGCTGGTCTGCCTAACTTTTTGGGATGTCACTTCTCTGTTAAAGTTCTCTAATCTGAAATTCCCGCTATAGGAGGTAGAATACTGTACCATATACTGTGATCCGGTCCCAACTGTATATGATTATTATTATTGTAAATGCAATGCAAAAAGAAATCACGTACTGTACACGGATAAAAATAAAATAGCTATACGTTATACTTATGCTTCAGTATAGTTCATTTTCATCACAATTTGTTTAATACAATATAATTTATACAGGGTTAGGCGCTTAAATCCATACTGATTTCAAACTTGATTTCCTGCCGAACCGTTTGTGTGATTTTCTTTCCGTTTAGCTTTTCAGAAAGCTAATAATATGCTAATGATATGCTGATCATAAAACATCAAAAATTTTAAGTGAAGTGATTGACGTTGGTAGATAAAGTTTTAGAAAAGAAAATCTATGACTATTATACTTCGTTCTAACTATTTTACATATAGCATAAATATTATATTATAGACCTTACCTATTTATATTGTTCTAATCTAGTTTATCTAGTATAATTTATACCATAATGACCGAAATGAAACATAAATTACTTAATTTACTGTTTCCGTGTATACATCAGGTCAATTGTTACTCAACAATACCTTCAGGTTGTTTTATTATATCAGTAGGCAGCGGCGAAGTTGTACTAGGACTAGGACTAAAGTTCCTCATGGTTAATGGAGTATTCTGGTGTACGTTAGAGTTAAAGGTAATTGTGTACCAAACGGAGAAATTTTTCTCCACAATTTTGCTTCTCGCTGAAATTCAATAACAAATTAAAATGGATTACTTTTTATAGTTTATTCAGAGAACAAGAGTATACAATATATATATATATATATATATATATGATTTATGATTTTTCATATAATATAATAATTATTTGTTATTACATTAGCTTTAAAACATTTCAATAATAGTTGTTTTAAATTTGTGTGTATTTTTTTTTTCTTTAATTAAGAAATTATTATGAAAATGACAATGTGTATGCTTACTCTAAAAAGCGGAAAAGGAAGTGCCGGAAAAGGAAACCACGTGACGATAAAAGAGGAAGAAAAGCTGGTGCCAGCAGCAAGCTAGGCCTGAGCTACTTCTCACTTCTACCGTCACGTGGTTTCCACTTCCGGCACTTCCTTTTCCGCATTTTGAGTAAACATATGTAATATATCTTACTATTAGAAAGTGCCTCACAAACAGTTTTATCATTCACATCAATTTTGACCAATTCAGGTATTGGGTGTAGAAGTGGAAATCGTATTCGGTACAAAATTGGAAACTTATCACTGGTCTGGAGTCTTGAAATTACAGTATCCGTGTCTTCGTAAAGTTCCATTGAACCAAAGTTTTCCTGTAAACAAAATAATTACTAAAATCCGTTATTTGAAGTTTTGAAAACAAATAAAAATTCTTTGGGTTGAATACGTTTAAGTTTATATACAAAAAAATAAAATTATAAGCAGTATAATAAATAATACTAATTTATATATTATTTGATGCAAAACTTACGATTCTATCAATATTACATTAATTTCATGTTTGAAAATACATTGCTTTAATTTGTATTGTTAAAAAAAAAATAAAAATCTTCATATCGATGTGGTAGTATTGCACTCTCTGATTTTGTTCAAATTTGTACAAAAATCAAGTTTATAAAATACTTTTTTAATTTTTAAAATTTTTGAAAACCCCCGGAAAAACACGTATTTTGTAATTTTCATACTTTCTGGCTTTGCTTGGGAAAGTCATTAATTAATATTAAATGGTTTAGAATCAGCAAATAAAAATAGTCGGATATCATATCATATCCATTGACCACGATTTTTTTGTTATAATAGGTGACTCATGACCTTGACCTTGTGTCAAGTTTAATGTAATGCAATATAGTGCGGTTTCTTAATGGATGATATGCACTTATTAGCTAAAAAGCGGAAAAAGGAGTTTAAGTGCCGGGAAAGGAAGCAACGTAATATTAGAAGTAGGAGGTGGATCAAGCCTATCTTGCGTGAAGCTTTCTCCCAATATAACCGTCACATGAATTCCGTTTCCAGCATTTCCTTTTTCCAGTTTTTACACCACATAAAATGGCATTTATTTTTTCAGTTGAAGTTTTACCGGAAATAGATCTTGATTATCGAGCAACTTCTGAACAGACAAACAAAATGCACAGTCACTAACACATTATGTAAAGCTACATTGGTTCTAGCCTTGTGATGGCTGAGCCAAACCAAGTCCATAATCATAATAATAATACAATGATACTTACACTTGGTAATAGAGCCTCTATAGACAAAGACACATTGACTACGATGGGGTCGAAAGGAGATGACCTTACAGGTGGAGTGATTAGTACTATACCAATGATGGTATACTGTGATTTTTGGTACAGGAATATACTTGGACATGGAGAAACTGGGTACAGCTGTCCTAGCGTACGGGTCAGCATGAAGAATACCATGGCTACTATAGTACTATAGATATTTAGTCTAAAACACAAGCATAATATGATCTAGTGGATTATAAATGAGGTTTAACAAATGAAACTACGTGAGCATAGGTTAAATAAAAGGTATCCTCAATAAAAGACCATAGCGCAAAAGACACTCCATTTGTGAATTGAAAAATATCAAGGTTATGTATATGATTTTAGCAAATTCTTGTTAATCATTTTGTTGACATGTAATGAGAAGTGTCAAAATTCAAGCAAAAGTGCGAAAGTAAGTTAAATAATCCTACACGGAAAAAAATAAAATATGTAATTTATGCTACATTGAATAAGTTCAATACTGTAGAGCACAAAAGCTGCTATTTTGAAATAAATAATGATTTGCAGATTATGCTGAGTGCTGATCATCATAATTATTATGCTATGTAGAATTATCTCTATGCAATATAATACAAATTATGTTGCAATGGATACATGTTTCTGCATTGAGCTAGCATAATTAGTACGTATTTACTTTTTTCCGTGTATATACTTTACATCATACACGGTTCCAAAAAAATTACAAGAATTGGAGCTGCAAACACGTGTATATATATTGTAATAAATATTCGTGACGTCAATGAAAAATATGAAAAAAAATTCATTAGAGAATGAAACTATATAATATACAGTATTATATATATATATATATATATATATATATATATATATATATATATATATATATATATATATATATATATATATATATATATATATATATAATTCTTTGAATAACAACCCAATAAAACAACTGAAAACAATTGGGCTTAATTGAAAGGTTTGTAATTTGATTTTGCCTCATAGAAATTGTTAAATATAATAATAATTAAACGTCACTTGAAGTAATTCAGCACGATAAGAAAGAAAAGCAAATATTTATTTATAATGCAAGCCATTGGTATATTATTATTATTATTATTATTTTTTTATTTTTTTTTTTTTTAACTCGAATAACACAATATTAATAACAAATTTAAACTCAAAAGGACAAATTTAAATTGCTAGTTTCAGCGCCTTTAAAAGCCATTAATTTTTCATGAACTCATATTTATTGCATAATTTAATATATATTTTTATTAACGTGTAAGAACTGTTAATTTAAAAAACAATCAATATAATTATGTATTTAGATATACCGTATAACTAAAATCATACATATTTTATCTAATTGCCCTATTTTATTCATTTAATTATTATATTAATAATTATATTTTTTTAACTTACCTCTTCATTTTTATTGTCAATTGTTTTTAGTTCAGTAAAACCATAACTCCAAACTACGATGTTTTTGCTCTTGATTTTCAAGATGAGAGGAGAATTATGAGTGTGAGTCTCTCTCTCACTCACTCTCTCTCTCTCTCTCTTTCTCTCTCTCTTTCTCTCTCAATTACTGGATGCTACTGTGCCGTTGTAAACGTTGTTGAGATTTCTTACTGCCTCTCTTCTCCCCCCACCCTTTCCTCGTGTTGCTAAAATAATATGTTTAACTCATTAAAAAATTCGCTAAATATCTAGTCGTTAGGTATATGTAATAATCTGGGAAGCAGAGGCAGATCTCTTCCCCCGAGAAAAAGGTCAAAAAAGATTTTAACAGGTATTACCACCCACCAGTCCTCGAGATTAACATTGGATTATAAGGAATAGAACCCTTCAAAAATTTTGGCTGTATTTGCCCCTGCTGAAAAGTATCAATTAATTGATACAGTATCTAATGTAGAGTCATTTTACTTAAAGGCGTAGAACACCTTGAACAAAAAAGTTGCGTAATATCCTAACAAAACCTAAAAATCAACGTTGATTTGGCCGGAGTCATTGATTTCTAATTTATTTCTCATTCACAAAATGCCGCTGCCCGATTGCCCGATTGCCGCTGCCCGACGTCACAGCTCGCCCGGTTTACTTGCACGTGGACCAGGCGAGCTGTGACGTCAGTGACCAGCAGCGGCATTTTGTGAATGGAAAATAAATTAGAAATCAATGACTCCAGCCAAATCAACGTTGATTTTCAGGTTTGGTAGGATATTACGCAATTTTTTTGTTCAAGGTGTTCTACGCCTTTAAAGTAATAGAACACATTGAACAAAAAGCATGTCTTTAAATGAAAATTTACTTAAAAATGAACTTCTATTGGCTTATGGCCATACAATGCAATCAGATGGAGATTTCAGTTGACGCAAAACTCTATCTAAATAAATCTTATGTCAATAATATTGAGTCAATATATATGTATATATATATATATATATATATATATATATATATATATATATATATATATATATATATATATATATATATATATATATATATATATATATATATATATATATATATATATATATAGATAGTAAAATGCCCGTGCAGTATTAATTTTACATGTAATTTACAGTAATTAAAATGCTATGGTCTTTACTTCCATACAAATTAACAAGCGGGGGGAAAGAAACTATACTTTTCAATCAATCACCATTCCAAGTGTTGACCACGCTTAAAGTTGCTTAACTTTTAATATCATGTGAACATATAGATTATGGTTACAATTGACTCACTAGAAACAGATATTACAGTATATGAATTTTCAAACAGATTCTAAATAAAACTTACGAACCCCCATGGTAAAGAAAATTGGTTACCAATCTAAGTATTAATAATGCTGAATTGGTTACCGAATGAAATAATGTATCTATTTTTTGAACTTTATGCTAATTATTTAAAACAATGGAAAAAATATTTCTTTGCAAAGCGCCTAATGTATATGCAACTTTTTGAGCATATCTGTGTTGCGGGTTGCATAAAAAAACTTCTTAAAAAAAAAAAAAAAAAAAAAAAACTTTAAAATAAGTAATGTTCTAACTGAAATAATAATCTTATAATACAGCGTATAGAGTACAGGGAGGATAATATAAATCTCCCTTATACTGTATCAAGATTTTGGAGTATTTAATATTCAAAAGCAGATATTCATGTCATAAAATTAATAAAGCTAAAGAAATCAGCAGCCTGAAAAATAGCTGAGACAACTTAACTTTGTATTTTATTACGCAAATGTATTGTCCACGGAATTCTTGGTTACATAAAATACGAGTATTTAATGCTAATAGAACGTACGTACATTAGTAAAATATATCCTAGGGAGAGAGAGAGAGAGAGAGATCATTAAACACCTACTTGTTTTAATTTTTGTAAAGTCATCCAAATAACCCTTAACATAATTATGAATATTACAATGAATATCACAATGAGGAGCTTTTAAAAAATTTAGAGGGTATTTTTATTGCATATTCTAAAAGAAATCATCGTACTGAATCGATAGTTATGCGAAGTTCCAATTTTTGAATCTATTTTGTTTTTTCTAATTAATTTTTAAAAGTCACAAAATGATGTCACGATCGGCTAGTTTTTTGTACATCCAAATGCATTAGTTATACCGACCGTGATGTTATTATGCGACTTTCAAAAATTATTTAAAAATACTTAATAAAATCAAAAATTAGAAAATCACATATCAATCGATACAGGACAATGTATTTATTTAGAATAATGAAATAATATAATCTCCCCTCTTTTTGTTTGCGTGTTTCTTATTATCATCTATTATATATCTATAGTATATTATTTCTAAACCCCACATTTAAGGACAAAAATAATCTAACAAGTAAACACACATACATGCAGTTTGCTGCTGGTGAAGAAGCTATATAGTAAGTTTATCATGAAAAATATGTATAGTAAAACAATTGGCGTAGAACCCCTTGAACAAAAAACATTCGTAATATCCTAACATACCTAAATATCAACGTTAATTTCTCCGGAGTCATTGATTTCTATATAGTTTATTTTCCATTCACAAAATAGCAGATGCGGATTTATGACGTCACAGCTTATCTGTTTCGTTTCCGAGCTCGTGGACTATAGGGTGTATGCGGATGACGTCATATTTATTGCGCTTGGAGGCCATACTGGAGTAGTGAATAACATTGCTCAGCATAGGACAAACTTCATATAAGCCAATTTTCTTTGGAAAAATCGGTTAATTTTTTGGTATTGTTATTTTTCTCACATACTTGAGATACTAATTCAACATATTTACAGCATCAATGCTCTCAAAAATATTGCATAGTGGTTTTAAACTGGCAAAATGATTTATTTTCCTATGCCACCCATGTTATTGAGTTATCCAACATGGCGTCAACTTTAACATGAATGCATAGACCCTATATAGTGAGCTGTGATGTCAAAAACCCGCAGCTGCCATTTTGTGAATGGAAAATAAATTAGAAATCAATGACTCCGGACAAATCAATGTTGATATTTTGGTATGTTAGGACATCACGCATGTTTTTTGTTCAAGGTGTTGTATTCCTTTAATATAATCATACATAGTCATATACAGCATATAATTTATTATGAGGTACTTGGACTTATTAATACATAAAAATAACATTTTTTTATAAATTGGATTTATTTATTTTATTTTAAAAATTAATAAAAAGTAAACTAAAGTCAATTTTAATACTTAATAATATTTAAAATGTAAATTAAAATATAAAAATACATTGATCTGTCTAAATAGTTGTATTAAACTACTATTTTGAAAAACATTGAATGGAATTATATATTTTTTCTTCACAAAATTAATTATAGTTAGTATAATATAATATTGCATATAGTTAAAAACTATTATAATTTATCTTCATTTTCTATGTATGTATGTATTTATATATTGATAATAAAATGGAACTTTTTACATAGATTGGAAGAATTATTGTTATTTTCACTGCCAAAATATATTTGTAATTCATGATATAAATTTAGCAATATTTGTTACTAAAAACGAAACAGTTTCAGTGATTAATGATGTCATGTTCTGGTTTGCATTGAAGATTTTTGTAGTTCGGTCATTTCCTTTAAATTGTATCACATTTAAAAATTTCATTGAAAACCTTGTAAAAAAAATGTCACGATGTTTCAAGTATTAAGATATTATTACGTTCCATGTCTTTACAGAGTAGAACGAGTCAAAACACATAATAACAAAACAATAATATTCAATAATGATAATAATTAAAATATAGTATTATCATTCATTCAATTAATTACGGACATAAAACAATAAATTAGCAGTATTTCACATTGCTTGAGGATAAATAATCAAACACTGTAAAACATATTATTAAGCAAGTAATTTTGAACTGATTGTTTAAAAGATGGATATGTATCGCATTGTTTAACATGATTGGGAAGAACGTTATATAAAAGAAGAATACAATACTCGGAGCCTTTTTTGCTTAAAGCCATAGACCACATAAAACAACATCTGCTTTTTAATGAATAAACACGAAATGGGATCTTCAAAACTGATAACAATTTTTACCTAAATGTTAATGTAGCCCAACGAGAGAGCGTGAAAAAACTGTTAAGTATGCAATTTGCGTGAAAATTTATGTTTATGACGTCAGAAACATGAAAAAATTAGTATGAAAATGTTGTGCGGGTTGCATAAATCGACATTTCTGATCACTGATATTGGGCTACTTTTGGGTTTTGAGACAAACTAAAGTTATTTATGTAAATCCCATCAAGTGTTTTGTGATATAAATGCTTATGTTTATCTCTGGTCTATGCCTTTAAAGATAGACGCTGTAAACAGACGTTATTGTAAAATTAACGGTTACCATGTCACTAAATATTATTAATTTAAGATTAAAAGTGTATAAATGACATCTCCAACGTTAGCATCACAACGGAATGAACATCAAACTTGACCGTTGCAAACCCACATTTTGTACAATCTGTCCTATATAATGCTTTTAACATCACTAACATTTTTTTGTCGTTATAATTTTGACGTTTACTGACGTCATAACCGTTAACGCTACAATACTTTATAGCATTGCAAAATTGTGTACAAGATTTTTAAAACACTTTTTTTTTTAGTGTATGTGTATTTGGCAATGGCAATAATATAAAAACACCCTGTTTCAAGATTTATATAATATAGAAAACTGGAAACACTGTCTCTCATATAATTCCTGTCATTTGCTTAATCCAAGGTAAAAATTTGGCAACATCGGTAAACACAACATAATTTGTTAAATCGCAAGATTTAGTGTTTCCATCTGTTAATGCTAAGCTGACAACTCCGCGTAGCATCCACAATGTTCCCAAGCCTTGTACGTACTGTTTGAAAAACATGCCTCCACCACTATCACCTGAGCAAGGACCGGATCCTAGAACAAACAAAACAAATAAAGGGTTATGCGGCATTTTGGTAATTTCCACGGGTGCAATGAGGAAGGTGAATTTTTTTAACCCCCACTTTTTATGACATTTTTGAAAAGAGCGTTAAAAAATTTTGAGGCTTTATTTTTTCTTAAAACGATTGGAGCATAGGAAGTATTTTTAATTAATTTTTGAAAATCGTCCTAAAAAGACTGTGACGTCATCAATCGGACATTTATTTCGGAAAGTATTGACCGTAGAAGGTTCAGTAGCCAGTTTTTTGAAATCCTGAGAACAAATATTGAGCCAGCTTTGAAAATGTTCCTGTGTCAAAAAAATCTGATCATTTTTATATCTATGATTGATCATTGTTATTTCTCGTTTAGAACTTTAGACCTGATAAAAATAATAATAAAAAAAAAGGTTCCATGCTCAATATGTGACTTTTATCGGCTCAAAAAACAAGATCAACCAATGAATGTGTCTTAATTTGTCGGTCACCCAATCACTGTAAATGAGATTCAATATACTTTACAGAACAAACTGTTATAGCACAGGTACAACCGTTGATATCCATCAGTTTTCCGCGCTTACGCAGTACGCTTTCTTATAAGAAATAAGCAAATTTGCGTACCCGTCAGTTTCTGTGTCAATATTATTCAACGCGCATCAAATTTACGTTTCATGTGAATGGTACTCAACCATATATTATTATTACTATTAATTAAAATGTGTTAATTACCATCCCTTTGTCCTGCACAGTATGTAGTATCAGATGTGAAGCTGGAGAAACTAGGGTTACTGCGCAAGCATTCCTCTTGAGAAACCACAGGCATTTTGGTCAACTTAAGCTGATCGGATTTATCTTCACCTTTCTCATTTCGCCCCCAACCCACAACCTGTGAAATATAAATCAATAAATGAACATTTTTTATCACATGACAAAGTGTTAAAGTATTAATCTTTAATCCTGAATATTTTATATTATACTTCTTCAAGCAAATTTAAATATTTGAATCATGTCATAAAGTCAATTGTTTACCAGAATGTTTTTTTTTTTTTTTTACCATATTGTGTTATCGTGCTATACACCAATCCCAGTCCCAGTCAAGACATTGTCTTATCGACAGGTAAGGACTTTCCAATTAATGGAAAAGCACACACGGGCCGGCCACGGCCTAAGTACACAGCCCGGCATTCGCCATGACAGCCTAGAGAAACCGTGGAAACATCTAGGCAGGCTGGTCGGTGCAATCACATCAATCATGCACCTCCCGAATACTGTGCGTCGTCATGGAATGCATGTAAACATGCATCGTGCAACGTGTTGTGCTCTCACACTTCACGTACGCACCCAGCAGTGGCTTGAACCTATACTCGGTGAGGAGTATAGAGTTAATGTAAGTAGATAACCTATGTAATCCAGAGAGGATTCCCGCTGAAAAGTACTGGTCAGCTGGAGACGTGTATTGCGGGTCAAAATTACATTGATCAAATGGGCAACAAAATATAACTTCCAGGATAAAATAAAATTAAAGGCAACAGAAAATTGAATAACGATATTCTCTTTGGATTACCTATCTATAGAAATACCTTATATAGAGTTAGGAGTCAGCTGCCTTCACCACTCGGCCATACCAGCTCGATCTTTTATACATACAGTTTACTAGCTGTTATTATTATTATTGTGTTCTTTTTTAAGTAATTCCATACCTTACGTTAGATTTTCTTTTTTAAAAGTTATGTTAATATAGTGTTTATTATATTGAACTCAAAATTTTAGAGTAAATCTCTAAAATGTCTTTTTTCGTCACATACAAAATTTCATAACGACCTTTGGATTAAAAGCTCAGTAAAAATAGCACGGTTAGCATAGGAGACTCAAAAATGCTTATCAAATCCCATGTTAAATTTATAACTTTTTCCAATCTAGAAAACACGATAAAATTTAGTATGCGTATATTGAGCTAATTTTAACTGATTCTGAAATTTTGATTGCGACATGACGGACATTTTTTGCGATACCACAGTGCAAATTTCTATATAAAGCATGCAATTAACTAAGAATAAAAGGACCAATCAATCACTAAGACGGGTACGGCAGCTTAAGCTAGTAAGATTCAAATATATTTTCGCGGTAGTCGAACACGAATACAGATAGACTTAACACTATACTGTCATAGGATTTATCCTATGACCGGCTTAAGCCTGTTTCCCGTATAGAAGGGGCAATAAACCTATACGTGTACATCTTATTTTATACCTTAATCTATATCAGGGACATGGCGATATATAAACAGGGGGTTGATTCTTTGCCTTCATAACGAACGAAATTATTCGCTTTCTAATGCAAATTTGTTTGTTGGCAACAAAACGAAAAATATACAGAATAAGCACCCAGGATAGGAAGCTATGGTTGAAAAAACGATCCCTTAATGATGTAATTAAAATGTTTGCCGCAACAATGCAAGGATACAAAATTACGTATAAAAGTGGTGCTGTAATTTGTGTGTGAATTTTAAAATTCACACACAGAACGCAGCGCACCTTACATTTTACATGTTGATTGTTGCGGTTAAAATTTGAACTACATCAACAAGGGTTCGTTTTTAGAATAGGGCAGTAACACAGGAGCTCACGACCCTGATCAGGGGCGTATCCAGGATTTTGCGACGGGAAAGGTCCAGTCTATATTGAGCATAGGAAAAGGGGGAGACAACCCCCTTTTCCTATGCTTTTTCAGACCTGACGGGGGGGGGGGGGGGTCCAGACCCCGAACCCCCCCCTGAATACGCCCCTGATCTATATATTATACCGTTTAAAAATACTCACAGATCCTTCCGTATTAATAACTTTTTCTAATCTGGTGTCAGTTTCAGACCATAAGCATACAGGTGTTACAAAATTCGTTTGTTTTGCTGGACGGGAGAGAACTAAAATTGCAATATCGTTGTCGGTCTCAGGTCCAGTATTGTAAGAAGGATGAACATAGATTTCAGAAATCTATAAGAAAAAAATATAAAAAAATAGAAATGTTAAACATGCATATAAATTACAGACAAAGGCAGTGTACAGTACTGTATTCTTATTTAAAACCAGTCTTGAAGTCGTTTGACGTATCCCGAGTAAAATTTTAACGATGACACAACGATGAAATAAGAATGACAAATAAATGCGACACAAAGATGAAATAACGATGAAACGTGTCCCATTTCATCGTTATTTCATCGTTAGCCCCATGTTATTTATATGGAGTTAAAAAATAGAAATATTAGCAAAATGAGCAAAATATTTTCGACGAAATTTCAATGACATAAGTATGAAACAACGATGACATAAGTATGAAACAACGATGACATAAGTATGACACAACGATGACATAAATGAGAAATAATGACGACAAAATTATACTACTAGAAATTATCGATGAAATTTCAATGACATATGTATGAAATAAAGATGACAAAAATTTTCAGGATAATTTTAATAATGTAAAAATATGAAATATCGACGACAAACTTTCAAAGTACACCGCGCGACCACCTCGGAGACCTGCCTGTTAATAAAATCTAGTGCCTATATACCAAATGCTACCTGCCTAACATGAAATTTTATATACGGGGTTGGAGTTTTCTTCTTTCGTGTAGAGTAGCTCGCATTATATTATATAAAAAAGCTTTCCAAACTCAGTAACCCAGCATTTTTTAAGTCTCACTTGAAACTTGTTTTGCAGATTTCTTAATTAATTTGTAATCAAGTGAATACTTTTATGCAAATCTAAGTCAGAAAACACAATAAATCGTCATTTTTGTAGTAAATTACATATTTTATAAATAATTAAAACTTTTATTACCTGCCCTAAAAAGTATCAAAACCTCCGAAACAAACGAAAAAATAGGTATTAATTCTTGACTTTGAATTTTTTTTTTTTTTCAAGTCTGAGAGTCACCGGAAAAAGCTACTATATTACATTGCACTACCACAAAGATTTTGTACAGGATTCTAATCATAATATGTATTTATCAAATATATTGCTTGTATTGAATATTAATTAAACGCAACAATGTATTTGCAATATTTAATAATATTTTTTATGCATTATTTTATGCATTAAAAAAAAGCTATATAAGTGATTATAATAATTGTCAGTTTTGGCACTAAATTATTACTTTCCATATATTTATGCAATACTAAATTTTGAATTGTTTGAAACATATTTATAATATATTTTTTTAAATTTTCTTTTAATGCTTGCAATTAATTTGCCTTATCGTACGCGTGTTAAGAAATATATAACAATAAAAATTCAATCAATTTAACAATTTTTGATACGCTTATAGAGTTAATAATAAGCACATTGACTATATTTAAAGCTGATTTAGATTGGCATAATTTTTAGTAAAATATTTAATTTCATTACATTAATAACTAATATAATATAAAATAATTATTTTATATTTTTACAATATTGAAAAATACACACTCCGAAACCGTTTAGCATGCATTTTTGCACATAGGAAAAAAAATCTATATAATTATGTCAGTAGTAATTTTAATCAAACACGTTATATTAATATAGATTAATTATTTAATTATATATATAATATGATATTTTTCTATCAATCTACCAGCTAAAACCGAAAATTCGATGACTTAAAGACGACATAACGACGACATGAAATTTTTTGTTTTTACAAAAATGAAATAAGTATGACAGCAAAAAATTATTGATGAAATAACGATGGCAGTTTTATTTTTCAAAAACCTAAATGCGACACAACGATGACAACGATTAAAATTCAATATGTATGAAATAACGATGACACGAAGAAATAATAATTTAAATTATTATTTCTTCGAGTCATCGTTATTTCATACATATTGAATTTTAATCGTTGTCGTCGTTGTGTCGCATTTAGGTTTTTGAAAAATAAAACTGCCATCGTTATTTCATCAATAATTTTTTGCTGTCATACTTATTTCATTTTTGTAAAAACAAAAAATTTCATGTCGTCGTTATGTCGTCTTTTTGTCATCGAAATTTCATTGTTAGACATTTTAAAAAAATTATTTTTGTGACTTTGTCATACTTTGTCTTCATTAAATCGCAGTTGTGTCATCGTTATGGGACATTTCATTGAAATTTCATTGAAAAATCATAGAATTGTCATACTTAGCGTTCTACTCGGGATGTCATTAACGTTATAAGTTAGCTACAACGTTAACTTAACTAGTTATTTTTTTATTATAGATTAATAACATTGCACAGAGTAACGTTATAATTGAAGTTAATATAGCGATAACTATTACGTTACTTTTCAAAGTTAATTTTAATAGTTAAAGTCATAGTCATATAGTCTTAAATAAAATTAACACTATAGAAATTTTAGGTATAATGACTATACATGACTGTTTTAAATGACTCCGTAATGACTTCGAAAGTGTACGAAAACAAATATAAAGCACAAAACTTACATATCGAAATTGAGTACTTTCCTCAGGTTGAAGTAAAAAACTACCCAAATTGATGACAATTTCGTTTGGCTTGATGGGTGATTTGCCACGCAAATTCACGCAATGAGCGGCTGTGAAAATAATAAAAATTATCAATTCTGGAAACATAAGCTCAACTTCACATTTTGCATCTATTTAAAGCTCTTGTCAACTTACTTTTTTATTATTTAGAATACTAGATTAATAATTACCATACCTTATTATATCCATGATATAGATACCAACACGTTGATTTTTTATTTATTTTCTTTTTGACTGTTATATCACGTATCTGACGTCACATGTACCGATGGGGTCGTGATAGGGGTAAAGAACTTGAAGGAGGGGTTTAAATTTATCACCTGACTAAAGTGGTGACTGTGATTGGCAGTGGTACATTGTGACGTCAGATACGTGATATAACAATCAAAAAGATAATAAATACAAATAAATACAAAATCAACGTGTTGGTGTCTAATTCATGGATAATAAGGTATGGTAATTATCAATCTAGTATTCTAATTCTAAATAATAAAAAAGTAAGTTGACAATGGCTTTAATAAGCAACTTAACATTTTTTTCAATTTTATGTTTTTCGTACATAACAATTATAATACTACATAGCATAATAGTTCAGATGTTAAGCATAATTACTTATAAAATATCAACATTTTTTTCAACAATATGTTCATTCTTAATTGTTCTATGCAGCATAAATGACTTAATTTATTTTTATCGCGTAGGATCATACAAATGCATCGCCATAAAAAAAAGACAGTTTTATAGCGTGGCAAACTTTAAATTAGCATTGAAGTTTAACTTTTTATAATAACTTTTACCCATTTGAATAATTTGTAGTTAGATAATTGAATTTTAATAAATAAATGTATATGCACTTACTGTTAGAATACAGAATATTAAAGGCGTAGAACACCTTGAATAAAAAAGTTGTACAATAAGTTGTGTGTGTTTACGGAGTCATTGATTTCTAATTTATTTTCCATTCATAAAATACCACTAGCGGTCACTGACGTCACAGCTCGCTTGTTTTACGCGCGTGTAAACCGGGCGAGCTGTGACGTCAGTGACCACCAGCGGCATTTTGTGAATGGAAAATAAACTAGAAATCAATAACTCCGGCTAAATCAACGTTGATTTTCAGTTTTTTTAGGATATTACACAACTTTTTTGTTCAAGGTGTTCTACGCCTTTGAAGGTTTTAAAACTGGTTTTCACTAAATACTTTATTCATCATTTCTAAACATTTATGACATCAAATTCTATACCTAAAATTATCCCAAACTCAATACTATAGAGACTAATCAATTAAATGGTTTACTCTCTATCAGTGAATGTTAATTTACTCACTAAGTTACTATAACAATGCATGGGTACTAGTGAGATGGATACTCTAATGTTTTCTGAGGAAAGCCATGCATCTTTTGTATACTTCGTATAATAACTGACCTGTTAGGATGTGATTTAGACTGATGAGAGATCCTCCACATTGAAATTGTTGTGCCTGTTTTTTTAAGACAAAAATTGCAGTCATCCACGGCCACTCTCCTCTCTCGGTATCCGTACCATTCACTACCAAGTGTATAAAGTTTTCAACCCGACCGCACTGAGCTGTCAGTAAAAAACAAACAAAAAATAATGATAATTATCAAATACTCCCTCAACTCCAACTCATACTAAAAATAAAGCATTTAAAATGTTTGCTCTGTTACAGTGCATAAAGGTACTGTCTACTAGTGAAAAGGGTATAGAGTATATTACGTAGAACCATTTATTTTTTGTGGGCTCATCATACTGCATTGTCACCTGCCTCCTTTATAGGGTATTATGCATTCATATAAAAGTCAACGCCATATTGGATCACTAAATATCATAGACAGGTAGGGGAAAATAACACAATTTTCCAATTTAAAAATACTCAGCAATATTTTTAAAAGCATTGTTAACGTTTGAATTAGGTTTTGAAGTATGTGAGAAAAATAATAAATAATATATATATAATCAAAAAACAAACCAACTAATTTTCCAAAGAAAATAGCCAACAAAAAACAAACAAACAAACGGTTTTTTTATGCTGAGCTATGTTATTCATCGCTCAATGCATTCAGTTTGACGTCATGTGGATACACCTTATATAAGTTTGAATATTTAATGAAAATACGCTAATACTTTGACGCATAACACAATCAATGCATTTTGTAGGTAAAAATATTAGAGTGCAATTCATTTATTTTGAAACGCCCACTTAAAGTACCCAAACGTAAATGACAGTCGAAATACTTTTAGCCAATGAGAAAGCTCCAATTTTGTGGATAACCAAACATTTATATAGCTTAAAAGTTTGGGTACTTTTAGCGGGCCTTTCAAAACACATGTATTGCAGGTCTGCCTTAAACATAAGGTTGTCGCTTCTCTGTTAAGGTTCTCTACAAAATATGTAAGTCGAGCGCCATCTACATTTTCGGCAACAATTTACACATTTTGCTTCCTGCGCGACAAAAAAAAAAAAAAAAAAAAAAACTATAATATAACACATATTGCTTATCGTGAAACAAATCGAGATACACTTAATGTTCCCCACAACATCGATATAAACATTTTTTACATTGTGAACAAACATTTGTTTGTTGTTTTTAGTGTAACTATACCTTTAGGTTGTACTATTGAAGGTCTCTCACGTTGAGGAATCGTAGGTGTGTTTAGATTATCATCGTTTGGTTTAAAGGAGATCGTGTAATGCAAGAATAACGTTGTCTCTACGTATTTACTTCTTACTGAAATTTATTTATAAACAAAATGTTATTTTAAACAAAATATTTATATATTTAATGTTATCAAGTTTAGTATATTAACCTTAGACGTGTAGGAACTTTTTTTCTTTTCACTAAATAGATTATTATTATTTTATTATTATTAATATTATTTTAATTATCAGCCATTGTGTACGGTCATTTACTAAAAAAATAAATTTCTATTGGCAAATGGAAATAACATGACGTATTTAGAGTATTGCGTCAACTGAAATCTCCACCTGATTGCATTGTGGACCTATGCCAATAGGAGGGTTCCGCGCAAGATAGAGAGAATTATGTTAAAGAATTATGCATAGGAGGAACCTATGCCGGTGCCTGTAAACTTTCGTATTGTGCCGTTACTTGTTGTCTTTCCATCTTCCTTTTATCAACTACTCCTTTGTAAACCTATTGTCTTCTTTTTCCACTAATTTGTAACTACCAGGCACCGGCTTCATAGTCATTAAATCTATCTTTATAATCGTTCACCACGTGGACTGAGCGTAGAAGAGGACATATTGACCATAGGTCACAGTTGAGTGAAGTGGAAATTGTGTAGAGGTCGATCGGGTGATATTTCATTCCGGGGCTGTTTTGCACATATTTTTCACGGACTTCGGATGTGGACGTCTTCGGCTCGGATTTCTTCATAATCGGTTACTGTTCCGCCCAGAAAAACGAAACGATTTACATCTCGAGGAGGAACCTCGACTGAGCAAATTGCTAATAAAAGGCAGTGCCGCGACTGGATTACATTCATGTGTATATGTAACCCTCACGTCCCACGGCACATGAAAGCGAGGGCAAGTAAAAAACGTTATCAAATCAAACCATATGCTAGTAAAAATTCATTTTTAAGTAAAATGACAGCACCAAATTTAAAATCAATTTGTTCATCGGTTATATGGGAAAAAATTACATGGTAAATATATAGGACGCTCTATGCTTACCATATTTTTTAAAGTTATTTTATTTTCAACATTTGAAATTTGGTACAAATTGGGCAATACAAACTTAATCTGAAAATTAAAAAAAAAAAAAAAAAAAAAAAGGATCAAGTTAAAAAACAAACAAACAAAAAGTTCCATCACATCTGAGGTTAATCGTTTATATATATATATATATATATATATATATATATATATATATATATATATATATATATATATATATATATATATATATATATATATATATATATATATATAAATATATATATATATAAGAAATAAATAAGAAGGTGGTGATAAAACTTAGCGTATACCATCAGGTGGTCCCTCGCAAACAGTTCTACCATTGACATCAATTTTCGTTAGTGCAGGTATTGGATATGAAAGTGGAAATATTATTCGGTACAAAATTGGAGACTGATAATTGTTTTGAAGTCTTGAAAATACGAGATTCTGATCTTCGTGAAGTTCCAATGAACCAATGTTTTTCTGCAACAAATAATAAATTAAATACTATAGATAAATTTCGTTAATTAATATTTAAACTATCCTCTTCAGTCCCAGACCCTTTTAAACAATATTTCACTGTCGTAAATTTTAACTACGTTTTTGTGCGGCTCTCAGAATGACAAAAATATGTCTCTTTTGTCGATTTTTTTTTTTTTTTTTTTTTGCTTTTTGCTTTTTGCTTTTTGCTTTTTCTTACTTTTACGAACTCCTTACCCACTCTGAAAAGCTCAAAATAGCTCAAAATATCTCTAAAAACGCGAAATTTTACTGGCTTTTTTTCTGGCACAGTTGTCATATTTTTATCTCTATTTTTCAAATTTTTTCGATGGTTTAAAGGTTTTTTGTCACTTTTTTTGATGTACAACTCATTGTATATTGGGACTGAAGAGGCTACAAATAGTTATATTTAATCAATAAATGAACTGTACAAATATGCATGAATATGTATTTGTTTGTTTTTTACCTACAGACCTAAATATAAAAAAATAAAATTTTGTTTGCATAATTTTAAAAAATTATAAAAAAGTTCCAATTATTTTTTCATATTATTTATTTCCACTCAATAATACTAAATGATACTTACATTTGGTAATAAAGCCCCTAAAGACAAAGACACTTCGAGTATGATTGACTCAGTAGGAGATGATCTGACAGGAGGGGTGATTTTAATTAAACCATATATAGTATTCTGCCACCTTTGATACTGGAATATATTAGAACACGGAGACGCTGGGTACTGTCCGAGGGTTGGAGTCAGTGCGAGTAGAACCGTAAGGACTATAGAATCATAGACCTTTAGTCTAAAACATGAGCAACAGAGAAATCATTATATAAATTTAATTGATTATTTAGGTGAATGAGGCCTCACAATCAAATATCGATTGATATGCTTGAACTTCTAATTTTTGAGTGCATTAAAGCCATAGACCACATAAAACCACATGAGCTTTTTAATGAATAAACACGAAATGGGATCTTTAAAACTGATGACAATTTACCAGAATGTTAATGTAGCCCCACCGGGAAGCGTGAAAAAAACTGTAAAGTATGCAATTTGCGTGAAAATTCATGTTAATGACGTCAGAAACATGCAAAAATAGAGTATAAAAATGTTATGCAGGTCATAAATCGAATTTCCTAATCACTGCTACGGGGCTACTGTTGGGTTTTGAGACAAACTAATGTTATTTATGTAAATCCCATCAAGTGTTTTGTGATATAAATGCTTATGTTTTTCTCTGGTCTATTCCGTTAAGTATATATATAATATATATACATTATATATATATATATATATATATATATTAAATCGAAAAATGATGTCACGGGAGCAACATATGCGTATAGCGTATAGGCATAGGAAAAAGTTACCGATGATGACGTCATTTTTGTGATTTTCAAAAATTAATTAATTTTTTTATTCCACTAAAAAATTATATCAATTCAGGACAATATCTTCTTTTATAATAATTGTAATAAATTTATTCATTAATTTTCTTGGTCTTTCCTCTTACGTTAGAACAAACGCAAGAAATTTTCACAATTCTATAGCATTCCATTTTTGTAAAGAAAAACTTCTAGATATAGAGTGTACGCATTCATGTTAAAGTCAACGCCATGTTGGATAACTCAATAACACGGGTGGCATAGGAAAAAAATCATTTTGCCAGTTTAAAAACACTGCAATATTTTTGAGAGCATTGATGCCGTAAATAATCTTAAATTAGTATCTCAATTATGTGAAAGAAGTAACAATTACAAAAAATCAACCGATTTCCCAAAGAAAATTGGTTTAAATGAAGTTTGTCCTGTGCTGAGCAATGTTATGCACAACTCCAGTATGACCTACAAGCGCAATAAATATGACGTCATCCGCATACACCCTATACGATGAAACATTGAAAAATGAAAGAGTATAAAAATTATTTTTTTCTCTCTTAAAGGCATAGAAAACATTGAAACAACATGTTCTAAACACGAAATGGGATCTACAAAACTGATGATATTTTTTACCAGAATGTAAATGTGGCCCCACAAGAGAGCTTGCAAAAAATGTAAAGTATGCAATTTGCGTGAATATTCCTGTTTATGACGTCATAAACAGGCAAAAACTAGTATAAAAATGTTGTGCGGGTTGCATAAATTGAAATTTTCTGATCACTGCTACGGCGCTACAGTTGTGTTTTGAGACAAAATAAAGATATTTATGTACGTCCCATCAAGTGTTTTGTTATGTAAATGTAAATGTTTTCATGTTGTCTATGCCTTTAAATGTAATATATATTTTCTTTTATGAAAAAGAGTTACATAATTAAAGCTTATTAGTAGATTATAGGGTGTATATGCGAGACGTCATATTTAATGCGCTTGGAGGTCATACTGGAGTAATAAAAAACATTGCTCAGCATAGGACAAACTTCGTTTTTGTTTATTTTCTTTAGGAAATCAGTTAATTACTCGTTATTTTTCACACATACTTGAGATACTAATTCAGTCTATTAACTATAATGCTCTCAAAAATATTGCTTAGTATTTTTAAACTGGCAAAATGATTTATTTTCCTATCCCAACCATGTTATTGAGTTATCCAACATGGCGTCGACTTATTTAACATGAATGCATACACACTATAAGTAAGCTAGGTGGAAAAACAATTTAAATTTTTACGGGTTTAAAAAAATTGTAAATGGTGTGTAGTATCACAAATGTTTGCAATGAAAAAAAAAATAATATGTTAACTCTATAACATAGTTTTATATATTAAATTTTAATTGTAAATCACTTTTATCCAACCATCCGGAAATTCTATGGTTCTAATTTGCGGAAGCAATTCGCTAAATATTATTTTGATACAAAAGTTATGTGATGTATGATATAGGTATATAAGCGTTCGTTAATGATAAAATAAAATATTTGCAGATGATGTCATTAATATATAAACATACACGAAATCAAGTATAGGCTAAGCTATGTTGCCTCACGTATATAAAAGTATTTAAATATTTCTTAATGCAAAAGATAAATCTGCTGTAATAAATATTTGTACAAAATATTAATGAAGTAAACGTTCACCAAAACAAAGTATTATAGTATAAGGATTTGTTGTACACAGTTTACAACAATAATTAAAAAACAAAATGTGCGGGGTAAAATTTTATTTTAAAAAACGATTAGAAAATAATGCTACATTATTTATTAAAGTGCAAAATTGAGCAATTTTTTTTAAATACATATCTTATAAGAAAGCTTTTTAATTTTTTTAAATTAAATTGTTATTAAATGAGGAAGGTGAATTTTTATAACCCCCACTTTTTATGACATTTTTGAAAAGAGCGTTAAAAAATTTTGAGGCGGTATTTTTTCTTAGAACGATTGGAGCATGGGAAGTATTTTTAATTACATTTTGAAAATTGACCTAAAAAGCTGTAACGTCATCAATCGGGCATTTATTTCGGAAAGTATTGACCGTAAACGGTTCAGTAGCCAGTTTTTTTTTTAAATCCTGAGGACGATCTGATTTCATTAAACTGCATGGTTACTGAACCTCGAACGATTAATATTTGCCGAGAAAAAAATGAACTCACAGTCTTTTTAGGTCGATTTTTAAATATTAATTAAAAATACTTCACATGCTCCAATCGTCCTAAGAAAAAATAACACCTCAAAATTTTGTAAAGCTCTTTCCAAAAATACCATAAACTCAACACAAAAATTTCAATTCACCTTCCTCATTGTTTTGTTCTATTGTCATCGAAGAAACAATCAGTTTTATGTGCCCAATACATTCATGGTGGTCCACACAGTATATATAGAAACAAATTTACCATGTATAGTAATATGCCTATGAACTTAATCATAAGACCCTATTTTGATAATAATAGTAGAATGATATTGATATTTTATTGTACAGTACACCTGCCACTCCAGTTTAGCTTATTTTAGTAATATTGATGTTTGAAAGAATTTAGATTGTACTGAAATTAATACAAGAAGTGCTCGTGCTTATTAATTCATTGTTGTTGTTTCTTCTGTATTTGCGTATTGAATATTATTGTAATATATATGTATATGTATATATATATATTATATTATATTTTAAAAAATTGCTAATTATTTGCCGTTTATTTATTTTTATATATATATATATATATATATATATATATATATATATATATATATATATATATATATATATATATAATGTTGTCCTTTATGTAAAATAAACGGCAAATGATTAGCAATTTTTTAAAAATACTAAGTATTTTCCTTAACTTAATGATACT
Source organism: Ecdyonurus torrentis (assembly GCA_949318235.1). Classification (NCBI taxonomy): domain Eukaryota; kingdom Metazoa; phylum Arthropoda; class Insecta; order Ephemeroptera; family Heptageniidae; genus Ecdyonurus; species Ecdyonurus torrentis. Next base: position 16,220,981 of record OX439134.1, read on the forward strand.
AATTTATATTACCTTCATGTATTGTTTGACCATATAGTATAAGACATAGTTTAAAATAATCGCTATCACCTTGAAATAATTCAATTAAAGTAGCACAAGCACGGTTATTTCTTCTATCACTACCATTGTTACGTACGATAATACTTTTAAAATAGAAATAATTTATATAGATTATAATTATTATTATGTGTTATACTCATGATAAGGTCAGTTGGAAGTATTCTTCATGAAGAGTGAAATTAAATCAATATACCCACGTTAAATTTATAAATTATACATCACCCCCAAAAATTAACTTGTAATACACGGTGTTTATAAAAAATGACCCGTTTTTAAACGCAAATTACAATATGAGTAATAATGAAAAATGAAACTTTTTATACCTCAAATTAAAGATTATATTTTGGCAATTTATAAAATAACAATTTAAACTTTGTACGTTAATTACTCTTTTGTTGAGTAATAATCTCAACAAAAGAGTAATTAACGTACAAAGTTAAAATTGTTATTTTTTAAATTGCCAAAATTTAAGCTTTAATTTGGTGTATAAAAAGTTTCATTTTTGATTAATACTCATATTGTAATTTGCGTTTAAAAACGGGCCATTTTTTATAAACATCCTGTATTATACATAAATTGTATTATTATTCTCTTTGTTGGGCCTCAGGGCATTAAAATATGATGGTTGCTACGTAGCATTATTGGTAATAGTACCCTGTGCGCGACAGGAATTTATATATATATATATATATATATATATATATATATATATATATATATATATATATATATATATGAACAAAAATTCCTAAAAAGTACATAAATTCTGTAAAGTGCAGTAGGTAAACATTATAGCCTAAAGTAGGGATTGATATACTACAATAATGTAGCAATAAAGGTGTGTAGCACCTACTTAGGTGCCATTGTATTATATTAATGCCTGTTCCAGGTTAATACCTTTTACTTATACCTATACTTTGTATCATACCTATTGCAATTTACAGAACTTCTGTACCTTTAATTACCTGTAGAAAAAAAATATCATTGATATGACAACAATTTATAGAACAAAATTCTATCTCCCCCTCCTTTATTAAAAAACTAGAGAAATATTAAATTATATGTCATTTTCATTTTGAACTGTTGTACCATCAAAGTTATTATACAATATAAAATACTACTTAACGTGTAAGACGATGTTAATTGAACCACAATCAATATCATCATGCATTTTTGGATATGCGTACGTTACGTAACTAAACCCATGCATTTTTATTTTATTATCAAAATAACAATTTTAATTCTTACCTCTTCATATTTACTTCCAATTTATTTCAGTTCATCAATAAAATAGCTTCAACACAACACTTTAATTATTAATCAAAATGAAGATACTTGTGTGTCTCTCCGTAACTAGCTGCTACTGTGGCATCGCAAACTTTGTTAAGGATTCTTAGTATTCTTACTGACTCTCTCCTCTCTCCCTCTCCCTTTCTTGTGTTTCCTAAAATAATTTGTTTACCTCATCTAAACATTCTTTGCTAAAAACATTAGTTTTAATAACTACAATACAACCTACTGTGAGTTTGCTAATATCAGTTTATTTCCATAAATATAGTTTTAACTTAACCATAATGAGACTCTATGGTTTTAACTCCAAGAATTAGCTTTTATTTTATAAACTGATGTTAAATTATGGAGCAAAAATTCTATCTATGACACTTGCACGTGTGTACCATCATTGTACATACTCAAGATTCTCTAAATTTATCCATCAAAGCGATGCCGCTTTCTTTAGAGAATGATCAAAATGTGGCAAAATCGGCCAATGGAACACCTGCAACTTCATTCACTAATAGAGCTGCAGGTGTTCCGCGAGTTTAAATTTGGCAACGCTACTTAATTTGGCTGCTGTCCCCTAAGATGATATTTTGACCATTTTCTGAAAAAAGTGATATCGCTTAGATGGATAAATTTAGATTATATTAACAACCTTGTATGTTAATTTTTATAGATTCTTACAGATTAAAAAGCGCAAAAAAAACTGAAACTGTTTGCCAAAAAAATACTACACTTGTTGCTATGCATAAATGTTCCTGCACTGATCTAGCAAAATTATTATACATAGAATTTTAAAATATATTTATAAAAACTACAAACCCCTGAGAAGAATGGTCACACAATCCTAGTCTGATAACAAAAAACGTCAGGTCCTGCATGACAATGCATATTAATACTTTTTTAACCTCTGAACTTCATGATAATTAATGAAAACAATGTGACTCGTATAAGAAATATATATTTTGTTGTTTGTTCTATAAACGCCTAATACTGTATATAGGCAACTTTTTGAGCATAGATGATGTGCGGGTTGCATTTTTTATGGTATTGGGTATAGGGCATTGGGTATTCAATCGGGCATTCAATCGGTATTTCAAAGGCAAATCATGTTAAATATATTTGAATCATATAACGTTATAGAGAGAGAGAGAGAGAGAGAGAGAGAGAGAGAGAGAGAGAGAGAGAGAGAGAGAGAGAGAGAGAGAGAGAGAGAGAGAGAGAGAGAGAGAGAGAGAGAGAGAGAGAACTGACGTTGCCGAAGCAACTTTAGTTTGCATTTTATTGCTCATAGATATCGTCTATGGCAATTCAAGATTGAATTCGCGATTATTCAAAAAAAAAGGGGGGGGGGGTAATTTTATATTTTAAAAGAGGACATGGTCATAAATCAATTGCTGTGCGTGAACTTCTGAGTGCATTAAGTATTTTAAAAACATTTAAAATATTTTAATTAATTTCTTAAAAATTGAAAAATGACGTCATCGCATATGAAAAGTTACCACCTGTGACGTCATTTCGTGAATTTCAAAAATTTATTAAATATACTTAATGAAATTAAAAAATTAGACATTAGTATACCAATCGATTCAGGACAATGTCCTTTCCAATAAAATAACCCCCTGATATTTTTGTCTTTATCTTTGTAGCAGAATAAAAGTTTTCAATTTAGTATTATGTAAGAACTTATACAAATACATCAGATTCTCTTTTTTGTATAAATATTATAAAAACATACAATTTTCATAATATTGTTTTATAGAATATTATTTCTAAACGCCACATTTTACATTTATAAGTACAAAAATTACCTAAGATCAGTTTACTTCCGGTGAACAGGCTATTTAATGAGATAAATATAATAAAACAATATATATTTATATACAGTATTACAAACGTTTTATTATGAGGTAGACTAATTTATACATAAAAATTACATTTTACCATAAATAGGATTTTTTTTATTTATAAAAAATATATAAAGCACATCTCATGGATCTATCTGGATTAGTGTATTAAACTTATATTATAAAACAATGACTTTGTAGCAAATTATTCGTTACAAACTAATATTTTGCAAGAAATGCCAGTCAAAAATTAATTAATTTTTCAACTTCATTATCTACATTTTTATGAAATATTTTGACAGGAAGATACAAGTTTTTATATAAACTGAATAATTGTTTTTATTTACAATGCAAATATATTTTTGCATTCGGGATATAAATTTATTAAATTCAAAACAATGTCAATGATTGATGATAATGATACCATGATTTTGTCTTTCATCACAATGAATACTGCTGTATACGTAATTGAAATTAGTTTGGTTATTTCCTTGTAAAATTGTAGTAGATGCATTTGGCAACATTCGTTAAAAAAAAACACTGCGTTTCAAGATTTATTTCATTTAGAAAAAAAAACTGTAAACACTGCATGTTTTAAATAAGTCCTGTCATTTGTTTAATCCAAGGTATAAATTTGGCAACATCGGTGAACACAATATAATTATTTAAATCACATAATTTAGTGTTTTCATCTTGTAATGATAAACTGACAACTCCGCGCAGCATCCAACGTTTACCAAATCTTGGAGTGGACTCGGGGAAATACATTCCTCCACCGCTGTCTCCGTTGCAAGGACCAGAGCCTGGAAACAAAAAAGTGTTTCAATATCTTGATGCAAGTTCGACGATTTTTTTTTTTTTTTTTTTTTTTTTTTCATATTTCGTATTAAAAAAAAAAAAAAAAGCCTACAAACGCATAATGGTGCAAATGAATTATGCGCTTATTTGATAATCAGAAAACACTATTGTTTTAATTCAAACAATAATTTAAAAGTTTGTTTTTGCTGTATCAAAAACTTATTATTATTTAAACCCAATAAAAGAATTACTAACTTTTTAGTAAATAAAAAGTATATTAATATACTGAATATTGCGCCAATTTTGTATACGTATATTCACAAAAATATTTATACTCTTTTTCAGAAAAATCAGTATATTTAGAACAAAATATTTAAAAAAATTTGTGGACAAAGGGTTGAACAAAATATACGGAATATATGAATTTTATATTCAAAATATTAATATATAATACACATTTTTTTCCTAAATTTTTTAGAATATGATATAGTCAGGAAAACTTTAGTTTAATCTTTGGATGTTTCTTGGGACAAAATTTTATTATTATTATTATTTTTTTTTTTTTGATATCGCCCATTTCAAATGACAGCTCTTGGTTAAAACGAATACTTAAGAACAATCGAGCATTTCATAAAATCACGCACTTATATTAATGTTGTATGTGTCTTGTCTACATAAGTATATAAGTGTCTACATATTTATGTTACTTACCATCCCTGCCTCCTGCACAATATGTTGCATTAGTTGTAAGATAGTAGAAATTATAATGACTTCTCAAACATTCTTCTTGAGTGACTAGGGGCATCGTAACCTTCTTTAGTTGCTCGGACACTCGGTTACCTGACTCATCTCGTCCCCAGCCTACAACCTAGTAGCAAGAAATCAATTAATAGCTAAAAATTTGGTTGATACACTGACAAAAAAAAAACGTAAAAATTATACTAGCTCATTTTTGGCACAATTTGATCATTACAACATAATTTATGCTATAATTTTATAATAATGAGGAAGGTGAATTCTTTTTAACCCCCACTTTTTATGACATTTTTGAAAAAAGTGTTAAAAATTTTTAAGGTGATATTTTTTTTTAGAACGATTGGAGCATGGGAAGTATTTTTAATTAATTTTTGAAAATTGACCTAAAACGCCTGTGACGTCATCAATCGGGCATTTATTTCGGAAAGTATTAACCGTAGAAGGTTCAATAGCCAAGTTTTTGAAATCCTCAGCATAGGACAACCTTCGTTTTAGGCAATTTTCTTTGCCAAATCAGCTAATTTTTGTGTTATTGTTATTTTTCTCACATACTTGAGATACTTATTCAACATATTTACAGCATCAATGCTCTTAAAAATATTGCATGGTGTTTTTGTGTTTTTAAACTGGCAAAATAAGTTATTTTCCTATGCCACCTATATTATTGAGTGATTCAACATATCGTTGACTTTAACATTAATGCAAGACCGTGTAGAGTATTGCATTATATTTTTCAATGCCCGCAGGTAATATATTTAAATATAAATAAATAATCGTCTTTATTCAAATAAAGTATATAAAAAAACCAACAATATACTCACAGTTCCTTTCTTAGTAAGAACGTTCTCCAAACTTGTGTCAACCTCAGGCCACAGGCATACAGGTCGTACAAAAACTGTTATTTGTGCCGGAGTCTCGAGGAATAAAATTGCAACATCATTGTCGTATTTACCACCGCCGTAAGATGGATGTAAGATGATCTTTGAAATCTGCAAATATTAAAATTAAAATACGGTTGTTGTTTTCTTCTGATGAAAATGTAGATAATTTCAAAATAATAACAAATAAGTTATTTTTAAAATCAAATTTTATATACATAAATTTATAAATTATATATTATAAAACTGTTAAAAATTAATATATGAATCACAAGTTACGACATTTGGAAGGATATAAAATATTATATCTTTATGTACATATTTTAGTATGCACTTTTAGTGTATTTTAGTACATTATTGGGCTATCTAATAACTATAAAATTTAACGTATATTATAACGCGTATTGTACAGTTTCGATCAAATGAATAGTTACCATTTAAACTCGATGTTTTTTACCGCGTTAAATTTCGTTCAATTTTGCAACCTTGTTTATGATTATTCATTGAACTCTATATTCTCAATCACATCTATATTCAAATTCATTGAGTCTATATATTGTAATAGTTGACAAAGACACCACAAGAAGTCACCTGTGATGCACTCAGGTAGACAATCTGGCTGGTAAATATTTTGCTTGCTTGCTCGCTCATTCTCTCTCTCTCTCTCTCTCTTGTGAAAAATGCTTTCAAGTATTTGTTTGATAACAAGTTTCGAACTATTTTCTTACCAAATTGCTGGCATTACAAATCATATTGATAGAAATGATAAAAAAAAAAATCTTAATTTTAATCTCTTAATCGGGCAAATCGGTAAGTCAGCAGTTATTTTGAAACATAAAAAAAAAACATTAAATGCATTCCTTAGAAGAGAGAGAGAGAGAGAGAGAGAGAGAGAGAGAGAGAGAGAATGAGCAAGCAAGCAAAATATTTACCCGCCGGATTGTCTACCTGAGTGCATCACAGGTGACTTCTTGTGGTGTATTTGTCAACTATTACAATATATAGACTCAATGAATTTGAATATAGATGTGATTGAGAATATAGAGTTCAATGAATGATCATAAACAAGGTTGCAAAATTGAACAAAATTTAACGCGGTAAAAAACATCGAGTTTAAATGGTAACTATTCATTTGATCAAAACTGTACATTATATATAGCGGGAAATCAGCTACTGTGAGATCTGACTAAAAAAAGTTGTCAAGATTTTTTTTTTTTTTTTTTTTTTTTAAGAATTATTATACAGTCTTTAAAAATATTGAAAAAAAAATTAGAGCGTCGCCATGCTAAATTATAAATTTTTATTATATTTTTTTTATTTCCATAAGAATTCATGTTAAATCCAATATTTATTTTCCCTCTTATCTAATGGCCACGTCTTTTAAACATTTTATCACAGGTAAATGGCATCATAAAGTTTCAATTTTTTTAATTTTATTTATTTATTTTTTAGATTTTAAGATACAAGGCTATAATCTAAATTCAATCTTTAAAACTTTAATTATTACGATAGATTTATATATTGATTCTTAATTAGTTCAAAGTTTTCTGTCCGCAAAGAAAGTCGGTCCTATAGAGTTTAAAAAAAACAACAACTTACATCTCGTTGTTGACTGTTGCGTTCAGCTCGAAATAAATTAAATTTGCCCAAGAAGACGGTGATTCTGTTTGGGTTGATTGCAGCACTGTTGGGCTCTTTCACGCAATGGGCGGCTGTGAAAATAATAAAAATATTAAAAGCTACTCCTTTACATTTTTCTAACAATCAATTAACAATCAAGCAATAACATAATATAAAATAACAGATAAGTAAATAATATTATTAATAATATTAATATCTCCTCTCTTTCATATGAATAAAGTTAAAAATCTTATGAAACAAATGTAAGGACGGCAACCTTCTTTGCATCATTTCAGTAACATTTTCAGATTAAAAACTTTAAGTTTATTTATATAGTGAGCTAATTAAAAAATTAAGCACATTTTTATGAAAGGGAAAAAGTGACCATCCCCACAGTTTAAGTTTTCAAAACACAAAATGATATTTTAAAACTCAATCGCGGTTAAATATTTATTTTTGCATGGAAAGAATGAATTGCTTAATTTATGCTGCAATTATGTCATTATATAGCATGAAATGTTGCTAAAATGTAACTAACATTAGAACATAATATTAATTTAATAATATTAAAGCTATGTAACAAAGTTATAATGCATTATAGCATAAATTATGTTGTTTGATGGCATAAATGTTGCTGAAAATGAGATAGCATAAATATTACGTGTTTATTTGTTATCCATGTGAGAGGGGAAGAGGAGTGTAATAGAGAGATTAGAGATTACTATACTAACCTGTGATGACATGATTGACACTGACGAGTGATCCTCCACATTGAAAGTCTTGTCCCTTGTTGGTAGTGACAAAGATCGCGGTCAACCACGGCCACTCTCCTCTCTCAGTGTCGTTACCATTGACCACCAAGTGTTGAACTTTGACAACCTGGCCACACTGAGCTGCCAGCAAAGTAAATTAATTTAGAATTTTGACATTTATAAGCATTTTTATTTAGATTCTATGGAATAGCATTTTTTTTTCTTTCCAATTAATTAATGCAATTTGACCAAAAAATGCAAAATTTAAAGAAATTATTGAACGTAGAACGTAGGAAAGACAGACAGACAGAGAGGCAGACAGACAGACAGACAGACAGACAGACAGACAGACAGACAGACAGACAGACAGACAGACAGACAGACAGAATAATCGTAATTGAGCTATAATAAGTTAACACTTCATTTGATTCCTTCGTAGAAGTTGAAAAGAATCAATTCCATAATTAACAATTAAACTATTAATCAACAGTAAAAAAACTTAAATACTTACTTTCAGCAGAATCGATAGTAGGTTGAATTTGCGAAGGTGAAAATGGAGGTGGCTTATTTATCGGAGGAACTGAAAATAAATTACAGTCAAGAACTTGCTGGCTATAAGAATTGCAGGGAGAGATTGCAATATTATAATCACTTGTTTTACAGCTTTGTGGGTTCAATATCCCCACTGTCAAGGACAATTACGTAATTTATGCTGCGTTCATGTGATTGCATAATGTTGTTATATTGTAACAGCATTAATTATACACATTATAATATTTACGCAATATATTATAATAGTTATTATATGCAGTATATATCGCATTAATTATGTTGATGTATATACTTAACTAATGATGCTGTAAATTAGCAAATACGTATTTAATTCATGTATAAATTTAATAATATTATAATTACACAGATATCGTGATATAAACTTTTCCTATGTTATCTTATGGAAATATCATCCATGGATTGTTACGTTTGTTTAAAGTCTTTATCATATACGAAAAGATATTACTGTCATAACGCAATACAGAGAAATTTTATCTGTACTATTCCATGCCTCCATGCCTTACTTTTTTCTTCTTTTTTTTCCCCCTAACTTTAAAGGAATAGACCAGAGAGAAAAGCATAAGCAATTATATCCCAAAACACTTAATGGGATTTACATAAATAACTTTAGTTTGTCTCAAAACCCAACTTAGCCCCGTAGCAGTGATCAGAAATTTCAATTTATGCAACCCGCACAACATTTTCATACTAATTTTTACATGTTTCTGACGTCATAAACATGAATTTTCACTCAATTTGCATACTTGACAGTATTTTCACGTTCTCTCGTGGAGCTACATTAACGTTCTAGTAAAAATTGTCAACAGTTTTAAAGATCCCATTTTATGTTTATTCATTAAAAAGCACATGTTGTTTTATGTGGTCTATGGCTTTAAATAAATAAAAATTAACTAACAAGTAAGTAGTACAGTAAATAATAAAAAAAGGAGAAAATACTGACTAAACAGTGAATAAGTACATAAAAATCAATAATATATGGCGACAAAATTAAAAAGTTTATCAACTTAATTCTTCATAACGTCGATGTTATTCATGTTTATTTTTTACAATTACTGGTGCACTTTAAATTTAGCGTTCAACATGAAACCTTTAAAGTGGGTTCTACTTTATATTTAATTGAGATTTTCATGATATAGCTTTAAATGAAAAATATGTTATTGCCTTTTAAAACGAGTTCAATACTGCTTGTCAATAAGGTTCCAATTAGTATAGTTAAATCATATATAGCAACCAACATTATTAAAATAAGTATACTTTACTAGTTTTGATGATACCTATAGGCTATAATATTAATAAGTGAAAAGAAAATGAAAACACTTGACAGCGCGTGTGGTTTTCGTAATTCCAGGCTTCAATCTTTCAACAGCGTAAGTAAACACGATTAAGGTATTTCTATAGTTAGGTAATCCAAAGAGAATAACGTTATTCAATTTTTTAATTTAATATATCCTGGCCACTCAATATAACTTCCGGAAGTTATATTTTGTTGCCCATTTGATCAATGTAATTTTGACCCGCAATACACGTCTCCAGCTGACCAGTACTTTTCAGTAAGGTATTTCTATAGATTAGGTAATCCAAAGAGAATATCGTTATTCAATTTTCTGTTGCCTTTAATTTTATTTTATCCTGGAAGTTATATTTTGTTGCCCATTTGATCAATGTAATTTTGACCCACAATACACGTCTCCAGCTGACCAGTACTTTTCAATGGGAATCCTCTCTGGATTACATACGTTATCTATATACTTACTATAAACACGATCACTTACAATTGTTAAATTCTTGTTCTGCGACGATTCCTGGAGGTTTCATAGGTTGCATCCAGGAGGGTAGCTGGGGTCTCTGGTTTGGTCTCGTCACTTGCGGAGGTACAGGTGCAGGGTTAGCAGTTAGACTTGTACCTCCGGGATAGAGGGTGTGATCCAAGTTTAATAGTGTCACCACTGATTGGCTGCTCACTGAAATTTATATTATAGAAATTAATTGAAGACTTGTGTATTTAAAGATACGATTGTGATTCAATATTTTAACATTTTAATTCAGAGCGTTTTTTTTTTTTTTTTTTTTTTTTTTTAACTACAAAATAAATGACAATCACTTTAATGCTTTCTAAATGGAATTGTACATTTTTTAGAGGAAGAAAAAAACAAACATCTATTTTGCATCGGGAAGAGATTACGCCTTAAAAATTACTAAGATCAAACAAAATAATAAATAAATAAATAACAATAATTGTAAAAATATAACATATTGGAAATTGAATTTTCGTTTTCTATTGGTTTTACAATAATAAATCCTAAATTAAAATTGAAATAATAATTTGTCTAGAAATCATAGCATTCTAACAAGTATAACGCAATGTTCGAATAAGTATATATACGCGACTGTAATAGTATTTTTAATGATAAAATTTAACACCTTGTAGTTTTCCTTATAGGCCAGGAAACTAAACTCAAATCCTATAAAACTGGAAAAAAATTAGGACAAGTCTGAATTTTTCAGGGTTGGTAGAGACCATTGCCCCAAGCTTGCTACCAAAAGTTACAAAAAATTGCCCTTGAGCTTTTCCGGAAAAGCGGAAAAATCTGCTAAGTCGTAACTAATGAAGATACATTAAAAATTCTAACGGATTCTTGTTCCTCGGATCAAACTACATTGGAAACACATATTTTCCAAAAAATTATGTCAAGAGTAATGGCGGTGGAATTTTCCAAAGTCGTCACTTTACCACGTCATCTATTTTCTCCATATTTTCACATTTTGTACAAAAACTTAATACTTTACACCATAATAATTAACACAGTTTATTGTAAAAATGTAGCAAACAAAATGAGATACAATTTATTAAAATATCTTATTTTGTAACGGAGATATGCCCGGAAAAGCAGAAGCGCCTATGGCTTGCGCAGCATAGCTACTCCTGCTTTTCCGGGCATAACTCCGTTACAAATTAAGATATTGTAATAAGTCATATTGCATTTTGTTTGATACATTCTTTACAATAAACTCTGTTAATCATTATAGTGTAAAGTTTTAAGTTTTTGTACAAAATGTGAAAATATGGAGAAAATAGCTGACGTGGTAAAGAGTGACGACTTTGGAAAATTCCCCCGCCATTACTCTTGACATAATTTTTTGGAAAATATGTGTTTCCAATGTAGTTTGATCCGAGGAACAAGAATCCGTTAGAATTTTTAATGTATCTTCATTAGTTACGATTTAGCAGATTTTTACGCTTTTCCGGAAAAGCTCAAGGGCAATTTTTGGTAACTTTTGGTAGCAAGCTTGGGGCAATGGTCTCTACCAACTCTGAAAAATTCAGACTTGTCCTAATTTTTTTCCACTTTTTTTTAATTTTCTTGGCCTATTATAAGATTACCAAATATAATATGAAATGAATGCAAAATGTGTATTTGTAATATACTTTTAGAAACTGAAAAAAAATAGTTCTATTTGTGTGTGTGTGTGTGTGTGTGGTGTGTGTGTGTGTGTGTGTGTGTGTGTGTGTGTGTGTGTGTGTGTGTGTGTGTGTGTGTGTGTGTGTGTGTGTGTGTGTGTGTGTGTGTGTGTGCATATTTATATACAGATTTCTTAGAAGTGCAAATTTATCGTGATCTTTTAAAGAAAATAATACATTCTCACAATCGTTTGAAAATCTCTTTCACGTACATTAAAAATAACATTTGATGAATTTAGCAAACATGAAATTTACATTTTTATACATTCTCAACAACTACTTGTCATTGTGCTTGCTTTAAAACTTAGTGCCTAGATCTACACTCACAAAACAGAATATGTATACTCTCAATGTACAAATATTTAAAGAGTACCTAAGATAGACTCATCGTCGTGTGTCAAAGTACGAGTGATTTTTTTTTTCATTAAATATTCAATCTTGTAGAGAGGCTTTTATCGATGTTAGTATGATGAGTAAAAATGATACATGCTGGGTTCTCCGTAAACATTAAAGTATACTATCTACCGATTTTACTAGCAGAGAGTACCCATGCACTATTGGTCGAGATTCAACATTTTGTATCCGCATGACGTCATATTTAATGCACTTGGAGGCCATACTGGAGTAGTGAATAACATTGCTGGGCATAGAGGACAAACTTCGTTTTAGGCAATTTTCTTTAGGAAATTGGTTTTTGTTTCTGTTATTTTTCTCACATACTTGAAATACTAATTCCACAAATTAACAACATCAATGCTTTCAAAAATATTGCATAGTGTTTTTAAACTGGCAAAATGTGTTATTTTCTTATATCGCCCATGTTATTGAGTGATGTAACATGCGGTGTATAAGCATGAATGTTTAGAGATAAAGTTATAAGTGAGTATCAAGCTTCAACTTTTAGCCTCTACTACTTTATATTCTCATGCAGTATGTACGGTACGCTACGTTATGTTAAGTTAATTTTTAGTTTTAACATAGTATAATATACTTATACTATGGTTTTGCCTATGCATTTATTATTTTAGAATTCAAATGTAAGCGTATGTATTAATTTGGCGTGAACCTATGCTACTAATTGAAACAATAAATAAAAAAATATATACGTAAGAACATAAAAGAACAAGAATAAAAGAATAAGAAAGAACATAAGAATTTCCCCATAAAAACTTTTTTTGCTTTGCTTTGCTTTTTTCTTTCTTTCTTTCTTTTTTTTTTGCCTTATAAAAAAGTTTTTTTTATTATTATTTATATATATACACACACGTTATCGTTTCAAGTTTACATATTGATTTTAACTTACCAGCAGGAGGTCCCTGACAAACAGTTATCCCATTGACTTCAATTTTCGTAAGTTCAGGAATTGGATCTCGAAGAGGAAATCGTATTCGATATACTATTGGAGACTTGTCACGATTATTTAGTCTTGAAAATACGACATTCTTATCTTCGTGAAGTTCTAATGAACCAACGTAGTTCTGTAAAATAAAAATTTATTTATCAAAATAAAGTTAATAAAAATTATATACATTGACAGATGAAACACATCTTTTATATCTCGAGCAAAAAAAAAGAAAAAAAAGAAAAAAAAAGTGCTGCATGAGCATGATACCAAAATGAAATGAGTATATTTCAACACATTATCCTTATGGGTTAATTGAAATGTCAACATTGATAACAGAGATAACAGTTATGTGGGTATATATATAGTGCTCAAATAAAAGAAAGGGGAACGTGAACGTGGTTGTGAAAGTTATTCATTTCCTTTCGGTATACAGTACACTATACTCCTGAATAAATCTGAACGCAGCGTTCATGTCTCTATGTTAAATATAATGGGGAAACTTTAACGCAACCGGTCAGATTTATTCTGGAGGTACGTATACAGTACATACTAACACACATATTCTTCTGCTATAAAAACTTAATGCTTTACTTGATCTAATTTCAATTATTGTGCCACAGCTTATTTTGTTGCACCGTTAAAATTTTCGATTGACAACCCTGTCTTGTACACAGTTTCGTAATGTTTCAAATTTAAGTATTTTAGTATTAACGGTTTTTGGCGTCACTAAACGTTGACAATCTAACGATATATAAAAGCGTAAATGACGTCACAGAATTACAATGAAGTAATCGTCAAAGTTGGCCGTAGCAAATCTACGTGGTTTCCATTTTGTCCTAACACTTGTAACGTCACTTACGATTTTGTTGTGAGATTTTCAATGCTTATAGTGACGTCATAGCTGTTGATTCTACAATAAAAGCAATAATCGTGAAATTGTATACAAGGTTTTTTTCTCAAACGCTTATTTTTTTAGGGTGACTTTTTAGTTAACTTTTAACGAGGAAGTTCAGAGGTTACAAGTACGAAGTATAAAGGTTTATCCTAGAAGTTCAGGGGTTACAACATCAGATAATGAGAAGAGCTGTTCATAAACTCACATATGATGACCCAAAGCCCTTCTGTAGCCCCGCAAAACTCGTGATCATCGTGAGAGATATGCAACCTGTTCCGTATTTTTACGTCATAGATACGGCTTTACTATAGAAAATGTTGTGACAGGTTTCATATCTCGCAGGATGAGAGCAAGTTTGCGGGGCTACTATGGGGCTATACGGAAGGTCTATGGGGCATCATTATGTGAGTCAATGAACACTTCATCACATTATCTAACATTGAAGAAGTCCCCTGGTCAAAAATCTTGTGCAAGATCTTGTGCAAGATCTTGACAAGATCTTGAATAAGGCAAGATAAAATCTTGACAAATCTTGACAAGATCTTGTGCAAGATCTTGCACAAGATCTTGAGTTAATCTTGCAAGATGTCTTGTGACAAGATATTTGCAATCTTGCACAAGATCTTGCCGTAAGAATTTTGTCTTGTGCAAGATCTTGACGTCGTAATATCTTGCATTAAATTTATTTAAGACAAGATAAGATTCTTGTCGTAAAATCTTGCAATCGAATCTTGACAAAACTAAGCAAGATTAAAATCTTGAAGAAAAAATCTTGTCAAGACTAAGCAAGATTATTTCAAAAAATCTTGCAGAAAATCTTGACAAGACTAGGCAATTAGATGTTTCCAAAAAAATCTTGTTAAGACTTTGCAAGATTTCTCAATAAAATCTTGCAGAAAAATTTGTCATCATCGCGGCTTCTTGTAAATTGTAAGCTTGACAAGATATGATGCTCCTATATGAAATTGAATTATCGCTCATCCAACATATCCTCTAGGCTGGAAGTAATCTAAAATTAAAATAATATTAAAATATCAAAGTATATGGTGCTTTTTGTTCTACAATCTAGCAGAGTTAAGCCATCAAGAGTCGAGGCGTCTAACTATATATGATTGAAAAATTAAAATAACATTAAAATAACATAAAAAATCTGTTATTTTATAAAAATTGCTCATTCTGCATCAATAATATACTTTATAAAACATCGGTCTATCAATCAGTCCAGCTGCAGGTATCTATATATTCAACAGTCTGAAAAAAAAATATATAATGATTGTACAATAAGGGCATGCACTCAATAAAACATTGATCTCGGATCATTCTGCAACAGAGGAATATCCACTTTTGTATTTTTCGTCGATTACTCTAACAAGATGTAAAAAATAATAATATAATAAATGGAGTGTCTTAATTAGGCTAGGATATAATCTAAAATAATATTTTACAAAGCATTCAATATATAATTAAAAAATATATTTGCTCGTGTAATTATTGTAATCAAAGCTGCGAGCAATCCAGCACGATGTCATTCAGTATATATAGGCAGCATTCTGAAAAAAAAATCAATTTTATGTGCAATTTTCCTGCAACGTGTAGGCGATAACATCCGGATATTATTCAAGAGGCAAAATTCTGAAATTTAAAATCATAAATTTTTGAAGTGCACACTGTTTCTTGAAATTTTAATTCAGGAATAACACATTCTTTATATAATTTTTTTTAGTCCAAAAGAGATAAGTATATATAATCTGGAATTAAAGAGAGCGAAGAACAGTTTAAAATGTTATTTCGTACCGTCTCCGCAAATCGAAAAGTATTTCCATCAGCTGTAAAATATACTTATATAGTCAATGCAGAGCGTAAAATCTGAAGATAGAAGAAACAAGGTCAATTTAAATAATACTTTTTGGCCTGCAATCTATTTAAGTACATTGCTAAGTATTAAATCTTGAGTTAATACTTTCAAGATTAGCTCGCAAGATTTATTATACTTCCAAAAGGATTAAAAAGTGCAAGATTTTAAATATTAAAAACATATTTGAATAATAAATATTAAAAGCATAGAGATAAACTAAAATAATAATAAAAATCTTGCGTTAATTCTTGCAAGATTCTCAAGATTTTTACTGTGAAAAAATCTTGCTTACACACTCTTGCAAGAGCAGCTTTAGATTTTTAACCGTTAAAAAATCTTATTTTATTTCTTGCAAGATAAGCTCAAGATATAAACCGTTAATAAATCTTGCATTGAATCTTGTACGATTAGCTCAAGATTAAAACCGTTAAAAAATCTTGCTTAGATTTTCGCAAGATCAGCTCAAGATTTATGCTTTTTTAATGAACGCTCCCCCAAAATCACATTTACATAATATTTTTTCTTAAATATTGAAATTATTAACTTAAACTCACCTCTTCCAAAAGCCTAGCGCTTACCATCCACTCACAGAGCGTATATAAATTAATTTGCTCCATGTTTTTGTTGTTTTCTCATGCCAAAGTGTCGTATGAAACAAAAAACACTTTCATATTAGCGAAACATCTAAATACGTGTGGAACGATTACTAATTATGTTTCTTACCTGTCAAAGTAATGTCTTAGTCAATGAAGCACTTCATTATCACTTTTAATTACGCCACAAAAGTAATAAAACACAGAGCTAAAGTACGGCGTCATTATCAACAGCAGCCATTTTATTTCCCATGATGCATTGCAATGGTAAAGCACCAAAATAATCTTACTCAAGATAGTTATGATGAAACAAGACAAGATAATATCTTACTCAAAATTTCCACAAGAAAAAATCTTATATGTTCTAAATAATGCAAGATTTCAAATCTTGCTCAAGATTCAAACAAATTTTGCAAGAAAGTTATTTGGAACCAAGAATAAAAAAACTAATAATACTTCAAAAATTCTTGAACCACGATACATTTTTTCTTGTGAAAATTTTATGTAAGATATATAATCTTGGATATTGCTTACGCAAGTTTTTAACGTGAGTAAGATATTCTTGAAAAATATTATATTCTTGCTTAAACTTCAAAATCTTGCTTTAAAATCGAATCTTGCAAGATATATTTTCTTGTTAAAATTTTGCATAAGATTTTATCTTGTGTTTATTTTCTTGTGCAAGATTTTTACATGTGTAAGATTATGTTTCTTGTCTAAGATTCAAAGTTCTTGCATTGCTTGTATCTTGCAAGATATTTTCTTTTGATATTTTTTTGCAAGATATCATCTTGAGAAAAAATTTTCTTGTGCAAGATTTTTACGTAAGTAAGATACTTATTCTTGCACAAGATAAAATTTATCTTGAACAAATTGTGCAAGATTTTCATCTTGACAAGACTGTCAAATCTTGTGCAAGATATACTCTTGCCAAGATGCTGATCTTGCACAAGTTTTATTTTCTTGAGCAAGATTTTTAACATCTTGTGCAAGAAAATTTAATCTTGTAACTTATTTTTTATCTTGCACACGATAATATCTTGTGCAAGATTATATACAAGATCTTGATCTTAAAAGTACTCAAGATTTTAAACTTTTGCAAGATTTTTAACAATCTTGCCTTACTTTTTCCAAATTTGCAAGATCTTGACTATCTTGAAGGCATCTTGCAAGATCTTGAGTTGATCTTGCAAGAATTAAGCCAAGATTTTTGACCAGGGTCATGTTGTAGCCCCTGAACTTCCTCTTTAAATCAAAGTGGAAATAAACTCACAATAAATAAATAATACTTTACTTACTTCGGATAATAAAGCCTCTAAAGATAAAGACACGAGGACTTTGATAGGTTCAGTATCAGATGATCTGATAGGTGGGGGGACTAAAGCTACACCAATGACGTCAGGACCCCACCATTGATAATTAAACATGCTCGGACATGGTGAGACTGGGACCCAAACTCCGGTATTAGTACTGCTACTGGATAGTAGTTCAGGACCGTTGTGCTGGGTGTATGTGTCAAAGTTCATCTGTCCCAGGGTAGAGGTCAGTGTGAAGAGTAGCAGAGAGACCAAGGTCTTGAGTCTGAAACATAAAACATACATATAACGTAAAAATATATATAATAATTTTGTTAGTGGAGTAATTATGTTTGTAACCCATGTTCCCTTGCTCCAGAAATACGCAATTTCATTTAGAAAGCATTATGTGATTGCCATTTTTTCGTGGTTTGTTATAAAAAAAAATCGAATGTAATTATTTTTGCAACCATTCAATTTAACCAAACTGTTTCACATTTATATACAGGCAGTTACAATTATTAATTTATACAAACAGAAATGTTCATTATTATTGTGAATAACAATCAAACCCTTTGACCCTATAAGGTAGCGGGGAAAACGGCCAGTAAAGGCTGATTCAATGATGTTTCAAATAAAATAATAATTATAAAAATAAATGTAACTTATGCTGCATTGAACAATTAATATGTTGTAGAGCACAAATGCTGCTATTTTAAATTAACATAAGTATAATTATGTTTGAACATCTTAACTATTATGCTATGTAGTATAGGGTCTATGCATTCATGTTAAAGTCGACGCCATGTTGGATAACTCAATAACATGGGTGGCATAGGAAAAAAAAATCATTTTGCCAGTTTAAAAATACTATGCAATATTTTTGAGAGCATTGATGCTGTAAATGTGTTGAATTAGTATCTCAAGTATGTGAAAAGAAATAACAAAAAACAAAAAAATTAACCGATTTCCCAAAGAAAATTGGCATAAATGAAGTTTGTCCTATGCTGAGCAATGTTATGCACTACTCCAGTATGGCCTCCAAGCGCAATAAATATGACGTCACCCGCATACACCCTATAGTCAGTATATATACAAATAGCATAAATAATGAATATTATGCGTAAATGTTGCTGCATTGAGCTAGCATAATTTACTGTATTTAATTTTGTTCATGGAGAGAGAAACCTAATCTTTAAAACTTTTAGGGTGCCACCATACAAAATTTTGAATTTCGAGTGATTGAATAATTAGGTTCGTTAACCTCAATGTTTGTTAGTTATATTATATTTGTTATGTCACCTTTATTTCAATGCTAATTAACCTTCTATGGGGAAATTTGTGTAAGGAAGAGTTGTACAAAATTTATAGAAAACTTTCTATAATTAAATGAAAAAACACATAATTATATTTGTTTTTGATCAACGCATAGAAGCTCCCGGCAAACGTTTGGTACATTTGCATTAAGTATACTTATGAAGTAGATAACCCATGCAGCCAATAGCTATATATCATATGGGTTATAGCTATATGTACTAATATGTACTTTCATATGAGTAATTAGTTACAACATAGTGGCTGCTTAAGTCATGATTTCAACGAAATAATATTACATTCTTACTATACCTCAAGTTTTTTTTTTTTTTTTTTTTTTTTTTTCAGTGTATTCTTGTTATATCGATGACAAAATTGCATTAAAACTTTTCACTATATAGCTTAAAGGAACAGACCAGAGAAAAACATAAGCATTTATATCACGAAACAATTGATGGTATTTACATAAATAACATTACTTTGTCTCAAAACCCAACAGTAGCCCCGTAGCAGTGATCAGAAAATTCCATTTATGCAACCCGCACAACATCTCTATACTAATTTTTGCATGTTTCTGACGTCATAAACATGAATTTTTACGCAAATTGCATACTTTACAGTATTTTCACGCTCTCTCGTGGGGTTACAATAACATTCTGATAAAAATTGTCATCAGTTTTGAAGATTCCATTTCGTGTTTATTTATTAAAAAGCACATGTTTTTTATGTGGTCTATGGTTTTAACATCTTAACTATTATGCTATGAAGTATGAAATATGGAACCAATGTATTAAATAAATATAAAACTATATGTGAAATAATAATAAAATGCAAAGTAGCATAAATTGTGTTTTTATACATAAATGCTGTTGCATTGAAATAGCATATAATTATGACTTATTTAGTTTTTCCGTTTGATGTAGTTAAATAAAATAAATATACATGGGAAAACAAACACAGTGGTAAAGAAAAAGAGATTACGTAGGGGATCAGTTTTTTTTTTTTTTTTTTTTTTTTTTTGGTTTTCCCGTGCCTTGCCAGGTATATTGGCTAACGTGTTTCGCCGATAATCTCTATTCTATTCACAAAGACGTTAAATATTTAAACCAATATAATGTTAATTTTCATATAATATGAAGTATTGATGTTTATATACTAAAGTACGTATTAACATATTTCTGATATTTTCAAGGCTATTTTGTTTTCTTGTTAAAACGTTTATCTCATTTACATTAATGTGTTATTCATTTTTACTTATGTTACTATATGGAATTAAGATAATTTTTTTAAATATAACTTTTGTCTATCGTGAAACATTATGTTTTGGTTATTTGTTATGTAATTTTGTACTGTACTGTACAGTATATAAGTGAAATAAAACGATAATATTTTTCTATGACTATAGGGTGCATGCACATGACGTCATATTTATTGCGCTTTGATGCCATACTGGAGTAACGTTGCTCAGCATAGGACAAACTTCGTTTTGGGCTATTTTCTTTGAGAAATCGGTTAATTTCTTGTTGTTATTATTTTTCTCACATACTTGAGATGCTAGTTCAGCCTTTTAACAGCATCAATGCACTCAAAAGTATTGCTTAGTATTTTGAAACTGGCAAAATGAGTTATTTTCATATATGCGGGCCATGTTATTGAGTGATCCAA
The DNA here is from genome assembly GCA_949318235.1 of Ecdyonurus torrentis. Classification (NCBI taxonomy): domain Eukaryota; kingdom Metazoa; phylum Arthropoda; class Insecta; order Ephemeroptera; family Heptageniidae; genus Ecdyonurus; species Ecdyonurus torrentis. The sequence continues at coordinate 16,241,965 of OX439134.1, forward strand.
TATGGCGTCGACTATAACATGCATATAGGGTTTATTGACAAAATATTAAACTTTTTACTTTTTTATGTTTATTTTAATGGAGTTCGTGTTGTATGTGATTTTATTGTTATTATTATTTTATATTATACGCCCCCCTATTACGCTAACAGAAACATCGGCCAAAGTTACAGACTTACAGTTACCTGTTAAACATAGTTAAACAATGTTAAACGATAAGGAGCATCTTTAATAAATACGGCTATAGGGTGTTTGCATTCATGTTAAAGTCAACGCCATGTTGGATAACTCAATAACATGGGTGGCATAGGACAAAAAAACATTTTGCCAGTTTAAAACCACTATGTTATATTTTTGAGAGCATTGACGCTGTAAATATGTTGAATTAGTATCTCAAGTATGTGAGAAAAATAAGAATATGAAAAAATTAACTGATTTTCCAAAGAAAATTGGCTTAAATGAAGTTTGTTCTATGCTGAGCAATGTTATGCACCACTCCAGTATGGCCTCCAAGCGCAATAAATATGACGTCATCCGCATACACCCTATAGGGTGTTTGCATTCATCTAAAATAAAAAGTCAACGCCATATGTGAGTACTAAATAATCGGTATGTGAAAATGACAAATTTTGCAGTTATATATATATAAATAGTAAGCAATATTTTTGAGAGCTTTGATGCTGTTAATAGCTTGAATTAGGTTTTCAAGCATGCGAGAAAAATAATAATAATTATTTAAAAAAAAATAAAAAAAAAAGGAAGCTAAATTTCCAAAGAAAATAGTCAAAAAACATGTTTGTCCTATATGCTAAGCAATGTTATTCATTGCTCCAGTATGGCGTTGAAACGCATTCAATATGACGTAATGCGCAGCATCCAACTTTTAAACATTTCCGGTCTCGTTTTTTCAACAAAGAAAAAAAATTGCAATGATGTGATAGGAAATTCTTCCTTATAAATGAAATATTTATATAAATTTTATGAATTTGTATAAATTGATATAAAATATAAATTCTCAAAATATTAAGAATATAATATGATCGTATTTTTACCCCTATGGAAGATAATATTATTACATAGTCTACCGGGGTGACTTTGAACACACATTTTTCTCTACTTTGGGCTCTCATTTAAAAAATTTGAAACATATGTCATTAAAATCATTTGAACAATAGAATAATAAATGAGTTTTATTGAGAAGCCACAAAAGGTATACACCCACTTACATGGTCCTCTGATATATAACCTCAAACTTCTAAAATAAGGCTTCAAGACAGAGATAATTGGGTGTTCAAAGTCACCCCAATTGACTGTATAATATATTAAATATAAGTATGTATATTATACATGTTGTCGTTTTTCTGAAAAATAATTTATTTATTTCTTCCAATTAAAATAACAGTTTGTGTTAACTGATATCACACATAATGTTTTTTCCCCTATTTATCTTTACAATTAGAGAGTTTCTCTATATATATAAACAATGTTGTTTGCAATTGTATATACACTTCTCCCAATATTAGTTCAAGCGGATACAGTGTAATTAAAAATGTAAAGTCAACTGTGATTGGCTAGTAGGTTTATAACACGCTCTCTGATTGGTTTAGCACCGTAGATACAGCTTTTAGCGGGAACGACCTTGTTTTGGCCAGAGTGTATATTATACTGAGCTTTAATTACACAAGCGATATTCTTCATAATATGTCACACACTGCGGGTATGATGTGATACCACGCTATATTATACTGTATAATATTATGTTCGTATTTTTGCTCATGTTGAAATAAAAATATTTATTGCAAGATGACATCATTGATAAACATTTACGGAAAGCGCATATATAGTGAGTTCATGTTTCAAATATTGGCCAAATTACATTATGTTATAGGGTGTATGGATTCATATTAAAGTCAACGCCACATTGGATCACTCAATAACATAGGTGGCATAGGAAAATAACTCATTTTGCAAGTTTAAAAACACTACAATGTAATCTTTTTTGAGCATAAGCATATAATATGCTTATATTCTTATTTATCCGTAAGCGTACAGTACTAAAAAAAAAATGCAATTTATAACGCGAATAAGTAATTAATTGGTATTTTTGTATTATAATACTGGAAACAAAATCCCATCATATATAAAAAATAAAGCATAATCTAGAAGATAAAAATATATAAGTAAAAAAAAAAAAAAAAGTTGTGTCTCTCTCTTTTATTCTGATGGATATACATTATACAGTATATTATATTAAATGAGATTTGAATGTGTAAAAATTGTATAAAATATATTGAGTTGAACGGACCTATAAGGCCTATACTAGGCCTTGGTTGGATTTCTGTATATGAGTGATAAATATTAATAAAAAAAAATAGTAAAATATTTTACATTCTAGAAGAGCCGAAAAAAGTATATGTCGATAAATATTTTTACATTTATTGTAGACAAGAACCTTCTGATCAGCTACAGTACTCTGTTTATATAATTTGTAAAATACACGATTTGTGATAATATATATTTTAAGTAAGCATTATTCACATGACGTATAAATTTGACGTGCGTCGACGCGCGTTACGAAGTTGGAACAATGTAAACAAATGGAGCCGTTCACATGTAATTTTCAAAAACCATGTGAAAGGCTCCATTTGTTTACATTGTTCCAACTTTGTTACGCGCGTCAACGCACGTTGACGCGCGTCAAATTTACGCGTCATGTGAATAATACTTTTACTGTTCAATTTCAGCACGTTGTTTTCTCATACAATAATAATAGAGGTCAATATATATTTTTAAATATGTTGTAGAATACAATTGTTTTGTATTTTATTGTATAGGAGAGAGGGATGGATAAACAAATGTTGAATTGCAATATTCGATACCTTTTTTAGTTTTGAAATAAATTTGATAAGATAACATAACAGCCCTATTTCAAAAAAATTCGTAATCGTATCAATAATTATTTCACATACGTAATGCGTGTAACGGTTTTTTATTACTGATAAAAAAAAATCTGTTGTTATTATTTTCTTATACTTTTGTAAACCAAATGTTATTTTTTAGTAAATATTTTTATATAGTTCTTTGTATAAATATATTATACTTTACATTTAAATATAATCTATAATTAGTAAAACTTAATTATAAAGCTTATCTAATTTTTTAAATGATATCAATAAAAGGTCTATACGCACGTGTAAAATAGCATAAAAAACTGTCACGTAATTAAATAGAATTCTTATATAACATACGGAAATAAATAAATGTTATATAGGCTTGGGTTAATTAATAAAAATCATTTAACAAAAATTTTCATCATAATGCGTCTTTGATTTGTTGTCTTTTATTATAGGTTTGGGCATTCTTACTATCACATCTCATTAACGCGCTCTATAGGGTGTAACCATTCATATTTTAAATATATCACATTGTCAAAAAAATTATATGGAATATTTTTTCACAACTCTTATCATAATTTTATGAGAAAATATCATTTTTTTTTATCCCGTAAATTTTGTAGATAAATTATTATCGTAACATATAATTATTAAATAATTGCGTCTATCCACACATTACTGTAAATATAACTTTATATTATAATGTAACAATTTCTTATTTAATATATTCATTGATTTGTAAAACTGAGAAGTTCACTATATAATATAATTTTATACTATAATATCAACTTTAATATAAACAAATATAATTTTGTTAATTAATTTTCATTTTCCTAGGAGACCACGGGAACAAAGAAATTTGAAAGTGAATGTTGAATTAAATGTTGAATCAATAATTATTAGTATTTACAACTATAGGGTGTGTGCGCATGCATGATGTCATAATAAATGCACTTCAATGCCATATTTGAGCAACAAATAACATTGCTTAGCATAGGACAAACGAGGGTTTTCACTATTTTCTCTAGAAAATATGTAATTTTTGTGTCATTATTATTTTTCTTGCATACTTGAAAACCTAATTTAACTTTTTAGTAGCATCAATGCTCTCAAAAAAATTGCTTAGTATTTTTAAAATGGCAAAATGTGTCATTTTCTCATACTGTCCCATGTTATTTAGTACTCACTTATGGCGTTGACTTGTAACATGAATGCAACAGCCCTATATTTATTTATTTATTTTTTTTTATAATTTTTTTTTGTGAAAAATATTAAATACCGTGATGACACATTGTTTGCCACTGATTGTAACAGAAATGAAAATATAATTTTATTCATTAAATGATATAATTAAAAAAAAGACTCACCTCTTCATAGTTGATATTCCAATGTAATTCAGTTCATTATAATCCAAGATAACGACGTTTTTAGTTTTTGATATTTCAAATCACTGTGACACACAACTCACTCTCTCCGTCACTGACTGCTAACGACTGCTCTGCTCTTGCTCTACTACTACATTCTCAGTGCATGCTCTGTTTTGTTCCCAATTGAGGATTCTACCTGCACCTGTCTCTCTCTCTCTCTCTGCCCCAACCCCCTCTCTCTTTACTCCGTGTTACCTGAAATAATTTGTTTACTTCATAGCAGTGCACTTAAATGGACTTTGAGATCTATGTATTACTCACTCGTTCTTTGTTATTTAATGCAAAGCAAGCTTCACCAAAGAAATTTTTGTTATTGTATTGTTTTATATTATTGAACTCTTCACCAAGAAAAATGAACATTAATTATAGTCAACTTTCATTCATTAAACATAAAATTATATTATAATTTATGTTATACTGCATTATATTTAATATTATACATTTTAATTATTTCATAATTATTTATAATTTTTACTAATTCCAATATCAGCAACATTTTATTCTACATATAATTTGCTTAATTTTTATACTCTCCGTCCTAGTTTAACTTATATGTACCAATTTTTATATATTTTAATTATGTCAAAATTCAAAATATGTTTTATTCATTTCTATCTCCTGAAATAATAATCATATTAATCATATACAGAAAATAGTACATACATCATCAGGTTTTTGTTCATCAACTAAAACAATGAGAAATGATAGTCAGACTTACACACTAAAAAAATGTACAATATGAGTGCTAGATAAGAAATATATCGTGCTTCCAATATTTTATCCAAGCGTTACTATTATTGTTGTTTTTTTAACATTGATATTTATATTTCAAAAATATATTTATTTAAGATTTCACTAGAAAAAAAAATTGGTTCTGAGCTTTTACTATGAAATATTAATTACATTATTCTGCAGCTAAATGAATAAACAAAAAAATAATAAAAAGTAATAAAAAAAAAGTTTTTTTTTTTTTTTTTTTTGTAACTATTTTTATACATTGTATTAATTTATTTTTTACCTGGCTGTTTATTGTAGTTTAAAAGGCGAGTTCAATTAAAATGAATAATAATTATAAGATTACTTAATTTACTTAAAGACTTTAAAATTTATTTATTTACTTTTCTATACATTCATACAATGCATGTTCACTGTTATTTTTTTATTGCATTTTTTTTTGTAAATAAATAAAGCTTATATAAATATATGTATGACAACATTATGAACAATTTGGCATTGAAAAGTGATATTATTTTTATTATATAAGCAACACTTGACCCTCAAAGTGAGCTAACAATGCGGGATGTTGTATAACAATGGACCTCCTACTGTTGTCATTATTAAGAATGGCTCAATAAAATGTTATATAGAACAACAAGTATATTGCATATTTTAATAGAGGCATTTAGTAATGTCATGTGTTTTGTCGATTTACTACAAATGTTTCTTATTTTTTAAAACTGTTGTCCTGTAACCATTAAAAAAAAAACTTTTATTATATATTTTTTTTACCTTTAAATAATAATAATAAATGATTTTTATTAAGGGCCCAAAAAGAAACAAACCCACTTACATGGTCGTTTTATTGAAACAATATGCAAGTCAGAACATTTTCTTATTGCATCTAAATGTAATACACACAATTATAAAAGAAAAGTCACATTAATATATCTTCCAAAAGTAATTTTTAATACACATAATATAACATATAATACGTATTAGAGAGAAATGATTTCGAGTATTATACTATCATTTATTCATAACATATTTATATCATTTATAGCATATTTATATTATTTGTAACAATTCTTTCCTATATTTTTTACCTCTCTTTTTTTTAGGTACTTATTGAAATACTTATAGCATAACAATTATAATAATATTTTAATCTTTTATGGATTTAAAACTTATAGCTACAAATTATCTTTAAGTTTGACATTTTTCAATAGAAAACAATGATAATTTTTTAAAAGCATAATATTTTATGATTTAAAACATTGTTTAATTATCAGTCACTACAATTCACGAGACTTGCAAAAGTATCGGGCACAGATCAGTGTATCCTCTTCAGTTCCCGACTTAAAAATATATATAAATATATTTCACTATTGTAAATGTTAACCACGTTTTTGTGTGACTCTCGTAAAAGCAAAAATATATGTCTTTTGTCAAAAACGTATTCTTACTTTTGCAGACTCCACTCCTTACCAACTCTAGAATGCTCAAAATAGCTTTAAAAAAATGTGTAAATTCCAAGACGTTTTCTGGTCCATATTTTTATCTTAATTTTCTGTATTTTTTTTTCCTTCTATTTATTTTGTTTTTTTTTTGAATTATACTGTACTGTATTGTATACTGGAACTAAAGAGGTAAATGAGGAATCACCGTGGAAGGCATTAGTCGTAATAAGAAACAAAACACACAGATTGCATACTTCAAAGTTATTTAGAGCTCCTTTGCATGGTCTTGTAAAAAGAAAAGCATATATTTGGGAGCTAACAGGACATGTACCAAGTCCAAGTAATAATAATAAACAACTAAAAAAAAAAAAAAAAAAAAAAACGGCCCGATTAAGCGAGTAAGCTTGTGAGAATATCGTAAACAAATATGTTCAGTAGAATTACATTGCAAAATAGCAACACACGTGCTCTAAAATATAGCAATTGTTTAATGCAGCATAATTTACGTAATTTATTTTTTACGTGCAAGGACAGAAAAGAATGTAAATAGCCCAAATTCAGCAACACTTATTAGAATAAAACAGCATAATTTATGCTATATTAAATAATGATTATGCTACATACCAAAACATAATTGTAAATCGTTTATAAAACTCCAAAAAAGAACATTTATGCTAAACGGTCATAAATTCAACATGAATGGTGAAATCTGTTTTATTTACATGCATTTTAAGGACAATTAGTTTACGAGAAAACTAAAATATTTACTAGATTGCAATTTACTGTTATTTAATTAAAAACAGGCAATTTTATTGCCCAATACAATGGTGGTCCTCATACATGTCCTCGTGTATCACGAACACCCGCATTCCAATTTAAGCCCCTGCAATTTTATAAAATACTAACCCGCAATACAACAAAGATGAAAAAGTTGCATAACAATCAGGATACATAAAATTTCATTTCTTAGGTAGTAGTGACATCTGGCGTTGAACTTTTAAAAGAGAGGAAGTTCAACGATTGCAAATAATGAATACAGAAATTAACTTTTTAAATTAAAGTAAAACAATTATTATATATAATTATTTAAAAAAAAAAAAAGAAGTTATTTTAATGAATTATTATATGTTATTAAAAATTGTTGATATTTTATATATTATGTGCTTTGTAAGTGACTTTTTTTTTTAGCATTGACATTAAAATTAGTATGTATATTTTAAGGTAATTTTTCAAAGTAGAATAGCGAATATCTTAGTGGTTTGATCGTATATGCACGCGTTTTTATAATAAAAATTGTAAAATAAACATATTTTAATCTTTATTTCATGTTAACATAAAATATATAATAAGTAGTAATTATTCAGATCATGAGGTACTGCCATAATAAGAAACCACTTTCAGGAAGTTGGGGATAATAGAGAAGCATAAGAAAAATGAATAAATCTGGGAGGATCATACAGTATTGTATTTTAAATGAAGTTTAGGGGTTACAACATGGCTTCTTCAATGTTAGATAATGAGAAGAACTGTTCATAAAATCATATAAGATGACCCAAAGCCCTTCCGTAGCCACGCAAACTCATGATCATCCTGCGAGATTTTTTTTTTTCAATTTCAAAGGGCTTTTATTGTCAAACATTTTACATAATACATGGTAAGGCACAAGTAATTAAACCATCAGCCGTCTCAACCCCAAAATAATGGAACCCGTCCCGTATCTTTTACGTCATAGTTACGGCTTTAAAAGTTGTAGCGGGTTGAATATCTCGCAGGATAAGCGCAAGTTTGTGGGGCTACCATGGGGCTACGGAAGATCTTTGAGTCATCATATGTGAGTCAATGAACAGTTCATCTCATTATCTAACATTGAAAACCCCATTTTGTAACCCCTGAACTTTCCTTGTAATATACATA
>OX439134.1:16252873-16447873 GCA_949318235.1 Ecdyonurus torrentis
TTAGCAAATTATTAACAATAGCTCATTTAAGTTGTTTTGATTTTTTTTTTTTGACTATTTGAAGTTAAATTAGATATTGTTAATAATTTGCTAACATGCATTATTTTACCTGCCCATAATAACTTAAAAGTGTTTATCTCAAATAAGTTATAGGAATCGTAACTGAAGTAGTAACGTACCTTTTTTTGAGTGAATCTTTTACCAAAAAATGTAAATTCTATTTTAATATACATGCAAGTCCCCCGCCTTCTTTTTTCTACATATATGTATCTGCATATAGCTTGGAAAAAATAAAACAATAATTATACCGTTTAATTTGCGTTATATTATAAATAACTTACAAGAATTCTAAATTACACTTTAAAAATGTTTGCTATGTTATTGCTTTGCTATGAACTCAAGTTGACTCGAGTTCTTTCTCTCTCTACTGCTTACACGCTTTGATGGTCACTCAACACTATTTTAAGAAAAGAGACACGCCTTTGCAATTCTTACAAACTAGTATAAAATTAGTAAGAAATTAAAAGAAATAACTGAGAATGTAATAAAAGTTTTTATAATACGTGGTTGAACTCTTATTTTCAACATTTTTTTACTCTCTCTCTCTCTCTCTTTCAAGTTCACAAAATATGCGATCATTTACTAAAAATATTCCTTATTAAAAAAAGTTACTTAACTTAAATTCTTAAACAATATGAATATTTTATATCTTAATTTAATAATGTTCTTGCTGTATTAAGATTAAAAATTAATAATAACTGTCATCTTCTGAAATTATGTTTAGTCGCATGGTTTATATCAGTTAAATTTTTAATTCTATCTGGGAATAGATTATACTTTTTATTTGCTTGATTCAAAATTACAACTTGGTTTATATATATTTTTTTTCAATTGTTGAAATTTGTTTTTCTGTAAGAAAAGAGAAAAGCATTGAGTAAACATTTTGATCACCAAGGCTGCAACAATGAAAACAAATTCTAATGCAAGACATGAATTTAAGATTGAAATACAAAATTTTATTTATTTTATTTCTTTCTCGTTACAATCTGTATATTATATACACAGCAATGTACTGTACAGTATGTAAATTAAAAAATTGAATTCTATTGGCTTATGGCCATATATAGTACAATGTGATCAGATGGAAATTTCAGTTGACGTATAGAACTCCATTTAAATACATTATGTTCTGTCCATTAACAAATAGAATTCAATGTTTTAGCAGAAAAACTGTACCTGCTCTAGTCATTTAATATTTTAGCAAAAAGATTGTACATGGTATGTAATAAAAATTGTCAAACTATAAACCTCTGACAGCAAGAATATCAGAGGACCACTTCAGTGGGTTTTGTACCTTTTGTGGCCTCAATAAAAATTATTATCTATCTATCTATCTATCTAAGTAATTTTTACGTTGCATCGTTACACCTAATGCTGTATACCGGCGGTGACGTTGCACCAATCAGAGCTGCGCTATAGGAAAAGGCGCGAGATCCCTAATTTAAAATTATGCTTATGAAAAGAAACACTTTTTTTTTTAAATTTTTTTTTTTGCAATTTTTGAGAAAACTACTGCACCGATCCCGGAAAAAAAAATAACATAGGCATTTAAATTTAGCAGTTAGACATACTTTGACGTGATCTAAACTTCTTTTTTTTTTAGTTTTATCACCGGTAAGAAGCGTTAGCAAATAAATGCTAGAAAAAAGTGTGAACTTAATTACTATTAGGAAAATTCACATTACGTAAAAAAAATTTTTTATAGGAAAGTCACAAAATTCGTACATCAGTAAATTTTGAAAATAGATTCTGCATAAGAAAAATGTTGGTGTTAAATTGCAATAATAATAACAATAATAAAAGTTAATAATTTGAAAATAATAATACTACAGTTAGAAAAAAAAATCTGGTAAAATTATAGTGAAAAAGTAAAAACCAAAATTGCTGTATACAATTAATTACAAACAAGTCGTTATTGTGGAGGGAAGCAACGTGAACTACAAACTTATCATTTAGTACTTAACTATTTAGTTGTTTTTTTGTACGATATTTTGTTTTACAGTGCAATGATCCTATAATATTACTTATACCTTCTTTTTCCAAACAACAAAAATATTAAGACCTAAAAGAGTGCTCTTATAAGCACGTATATATATATATATATATATATAATATAAATATACAGAGTATATACGCTATACTACATTATTTACTATATTGATGTATATAGTAATTTTCTTACAAATCTACCAAATCTGTGTTATTGGCTTTTAATATTATACGTGTATTTTATATTATATATATATATGTATATGTATATATATATATATATATATATATATATATATATATATATATATATATATATATATATATATATATATATATATCAAAAAGATGGGAAAATTTTTATTGCGCAAAAAGTTCCGGTTCTCATATAAAGATTTTAATCTGATGTTTTAAAACAATTATTTCGGTAGTTTTTCATGTTATTGAAGATTTTAGAACACCACGTAGTATGTTGAGAAAAAAGAAAGAACGAAATTTCAAGATTGAAAATAAATTGTGTAGAACAAAATCGATGACTTTCATACTTCAAACAAACAAAAAATCTTAATTTAAATTCTTAGAATACGTTTGGATTGTATAATATAATAAAAGCATCAAATAATAATTTTTAATAATATATTATATATATTATATTATAATTATATAATATTATATAATAGATTAATTATTATTTATAAATAATAATTAATCTATTAACTTATTCACATAAAAACAAGGTTTAAAATTTTTATGGTTGATTTTTTTTATGACAATTTTGATAGATTAAATTTAAGAGTTAAAATATAATTGATTCAACTGATTTCTTTGTATATAAAATTTACCGTAATTGAGAAAGAATTGATTTTTTTTCTATGCTTGCAAGTTGCAATAAACTTTGATAATAAATCATATGTGCAATCTCAAGTATGCTAAAATTTACTACCATTATGTTGTTATTAATTTGCTTTTGTTAAGTTTATATGATTTGAGACTGAATTGCATGACAATTTTAAGACTACTATATTGCACTGTGTCACTTCGCCACTTTTGTAAAATAAAATATAAATAAAATAACAGGGGGGGGGGGGAGATAATTATTAAAGTTACATCGTGATTACATAAAAATAAAACATGATACCGTTAGAATTGCATTAAAACTATTTTTACTACAATTTTTATAAAAAAAAAGCACTATTACATGAACGTCCATAAAAAAAAAAGTTATGTAATTTTTAAAGTTTTCTATTGTCTTCTTTTTTCATATATAGGATAAAGATCGTTACTTATAAAATAATAATCAATGTTATAGGGCGTAACTTTTATGCAACTTTCTATATAGATAGTTATTTTATAATATACAAAAACGCGACATTATACAACACGCAATCTTCAAGTATACAATAAAGTTTAAAGTATGAATTATTTAAATTGACTTGCTACGAAGTTTCTTTAGTTCGATATAATAATAATTTAGATTTTCTTATAAGTCATATAAGTGACTTTATACTTACAGTATTATTTGTAATTTGATTCGACAGAAAAATTTGAAAATTAGACTTAAATTTATTAATGTGTTTCATGGTAATTTATTGTTATTTCTAATGTTTGTAAAATTGTTTTGTATTATAATATAATACTGTATACATGGAACAGGAAAAAAAAATCTATTTGCTTAACTACTATGCTATACACACGATATTTTACACACAATTAAACACGTGTTTTTGTCTCACACACACACACACAAATATTATAAATAAATATCAAAGTAAATATTATTTTGTGTCATTATCATTGATAGCTTAATAATTATAATAAATTTAGAATTAGTGCATTTGAAAGTGCTTTGAAATTCTATTTTAAAACAATTGTGGGGGGGGGGGGAACACAGTTAAAATAAGCCCTTAAACTCAATTTTTTAAAAATATTTTATCAAGAAGAAACAATAAAAAAAATACAATCTATAATGAGTCTACAATCAGCCCCTATGAGTCTTTTAATCGGCTCATTATTTCCAATTTTAATATTTGTACGGTCATTTTATTTTAAAATGAATTTCTATTTCTTATGGACATTCAATGCAATCAGATCGAGATTTCAGTTGACGCAAAAATCCTATCTAAATATACATGTGTTTCTCATATGCCAATAGGAATTCATTTTTTAGTAAAATGACCGTACTATTTAGTAAACCTTTGCACTTAAAAATAAATAAATAAAATGCAGTTCTGTTAAAAAAAATTCAGTCAATTTTCAGGTAAATCAGGTTTATTACAAGCACCATTATTACAATAAAATGATATTACCTAATTACCACATACATGAACTCAAATTGAAAAAAAATATATATATTATTGTGTGGAGTTTAAAAGTTTGAAATACCAACGTATAATCACTACCCGCAGTGGTACTAGATTTTAAAATTAGATCAAGTGCCGAAAGCCAAGTGTTGAACTCTATCTCGCCACATGTATAATATTTAATATAAAAAGTACCGCCACCGCCGCCACGGCTTGCACTCGTATAGTTTATTATTAAGTACTCAATCGTTTAAATTGTAGTTATAGAGTAAGTGATAATAAATATCACAAACCATTAGATGTGTATAATTAACCCAATTATATGTTCAATGTATAATTCTATATATAAAATTTAGTTATATTCATTGTAATGTAATGTTAAAAGATATAAAATGTGATATTATGTATTATTTGCTATATCAGTATTTTCATGGTTTTGTAAATATTCTCTCTCTCTCTCTCTCTCTCTCTCGTATGAAATTATTTTTATTTTAGGTTTTCATGCCTATTACGGAATAAAAAAATTACGTTATTTATGCTGCATTTATATTAGCATAAATGTTGCTAAATTATTACAGCATAAATATGTTAAAGAGTTTTTTAGAGTATAATACTTGTACTTACGTAACATAACTGTTATGCAGTATAGCATAAATTATGCTGTAACAAACAAATGTTGATGAAAATAGGCTCGTATGATTATTTCCTATTTATCTATGTGATTATATATAAAAATATATATATATATAAATACGTAATTTTTTATTCAATAACTTCATAGCCAAATACAGAAGCTTTTCGGTAAGTAAATGCCTAAAGTTACCTTTAAAAACTTACTAACACTCATCTACCAACAAGATAACTGAATAATTCAAAACATGATAACTTCCTATATAATACTGCTACTTTTTTTTTTTTTTTTTTTTTTTTTTTTTTTTTTTTTTTTTTTTACATAATGAGTTTAATATTTGGAACTTGATCAAAATTTAACACTTTGTTGACACTTTTTACTCCAGTAAAAATTCAAAATTTATTTTCATTGTTTCTGAATTGTAAATTTGGTTTAATTCCAATATGAATTACTTATATACCAAAATGCAACCATAAAATGTAAAAAATAAAATAAAATAACAAATCAATAAATTATATTTTTTCAAAAATAAATCCCATATTATACAATATATAATGTAAAGATTTTGATAATGGATTCTGTGGCGCAGTGGTATGCGTGGTATGCACAGATCACGAGTTTTTTTCTCAGTGGGAATATAGTCGGCTTTTTCAAGCACTCGTGTTCTCTACACTTTGATGTCCGTGCATATGCCAGAGTGTCAAAGGTAAAACGGTATAATGTTTAAACTTGACAACTAGGTCATTTTATATCTCCGGCCAGTCCTGGTAGTGATGATATTAATTAATGACCTACGCCAAGTCAGAGGTATCTCGGGACGGTTCACCAATTCACCTCATCTCATTCATTCCTATTTAATCCCACGTTGTTAGGTTTTGTGTAGTAACATATATTTTTCTTCTCTCTTTCTTTTTTATTTCATTATAATATATTGTTTGTTCTGTAAAGTATAGTGCATCTCATTAACAATGATTGGCTGCCCCCCAAAAAATAATAATAATAAATAAAAAAAATTAGACACATTCATTGGTTGATCTTGTTTTTTGAGCCTATAAAAGCGAGTCGCATGTTTCGTATATGGAACTTTTTTTTGTAAGTTTCTTTCATTTTTAACAGGTCCAAAGTTCTAAACGAAGAAATAACAATGATAAACCATACATATAAACGTAGTAAACAGGTAATGACGTCATAATCAGATGTTTTAGACAAAGGAACATTTTTGAAGCTGGCTCATTTTTGTGTGTAGTTTACAAAACGAGCTCATACATATAAACTTATAGTAAACAGGTAATGACGTCATGATCAGGTGTTCTTAACAAAGGAAAAATATCGAAGCTGGCTCAATATTTGTGTCAAAGAGATTAAACTATATGATCTCTATGATTTGTGTGTATATATAGTTTACAGAATGAACTCATATCAACAATATAAACGAAGCATTAAAAATAAAATTGCTGTATTTATGTTCTTAAAATACTTCTTCTCATTATTTATATTTAGAGATTATATTTAAAAAAAAACGTGATCAGCATCCATTCACAAAGTTTGATAATAATCATTCTGACAAATGACTTAACTTTCATATAAATATAAAAATATCATTTTAGTATAACTCTCTATATGGAATTTGATTTAAAAACAAAATAATATAATTTTGAAACCACAATCCATGACATCACGATTGTATTTTAAAAGATCAAAATATCATCTCTTCACTGCTTTAGATTATCTTAAGATTTACGCCCAAGAGTAGAAAGTACGCTTTTTTTTTAATGTGAGAATATTTAAATGTATATAGAATTATGTAAAAAATATATTATATATTATGAGTTTTTAATTTAAATTTTTATTTTATAATAATGAATTTCTATTATTTCAAAACTTGCTTGTTTCTTTATTAGGACTTTTTATTATAAAATAATTTGTTTTATACACGGAAAAAAAGCTTGCTAGTTATAGCAGATGTACATTAATCTTGTAAATTGCAATACAATCACTCTAAAAAAAAGTGCAATACATTAGTTACGAATCCTAACTTATTTGAGATGAACACTTTTGAGTTATTATGAGAAGCTAAAATAATGCATTTTAGCAAATTATGAATAATAGCTATATTTGAAGTTGTTTTGAGTTTTTTAAATCAATTTTAAGTTAAAATATAGCTATTATTAATAATTTACTAAAATACATTATTTTAGCTACTCATAATAACTTAAATAAGTTAGGATTTGTAAGTGAAGTAATGCACTAGCTTTTTTTAGTGTGCGTATAGCCTGAATTATATTAACATAAGCCTGAAATAGGTATTGATATACTATCATAATGTAGTGAAATATCATCAAATCTTGGCGATACCTCTATTGTATACTATGTTTTATCTGCATTATGTATTATCGTTGTATATTAATACCTGTTTCAGGCTTATGTTTACCTATTACAATTTATAGGATTTACTTATGTACTTGCTATAAGAGTGGAATTTTTTTGAAATTTATTTATTTATTTATTTATTTATTTGTACTTTTATTAATACAAATTATAAGATAAAACGATTAAATTTCTAAAGTGATATTACGATATTTTAAAAAATTATTATGTGAATTCTTATAAAAAAATCAATATTAATTGAAAAAAAAAAATAATAAAAGTTTGATTTGAAATCTTGAATTTTCATGAGATTTTTTTTTAATGCACTCGACTCTTTCAACAACAAGAAATACTCTTAAAGTTAATTGGAAGTGGATATATGTTTAAAACAGAAAGATAATAAATGAATCAATGTATAATGAATGATATTGGATGATTTGTATAAACTAAAGTTTTGAAGTAAAAGAATGAACTTTTTAATTATAATAGTTTCTTTATTGAAAATCTTTTGTATGCAATGGCCTATAGATTTCCAAACTTTGAAAATAATAAATATAGCTAATTTTTAATGTTTCAAAAAGGTATTATTAAAAATTGCCTGCACTGTACCTTATAAAGGAGATTTAAATTAACTTTGGCACTAATTTTATAAAATAATAATATAATAAATGTCATTTTAATTTCTAAGTATTGGGGATTACTATTGTCATTATAATTAAAATTTTCAAATTTAATGTTCAATTCATTGAAAATATTAATAGTTTTTTAATTGCGATTCATTAATATAGCAATATGCATTTCGATAAAGATTTTAAAAAAGCCTTAGCTATTAATAGTAAAAATTGTCGCATCACTTTATCATTAATCGGTTTCATTTGTGTACCCCACTTAATATTTTTAACGCACGAGCAGTGTACAGTATAAACTTCATTTCAAACTTCAGACTTTTTTTTTTACATAATAAAATAAGCTGTTCATTAACCTGAAGTGATATAGCAATTCACACAGTATATATAAAAAATAAAAACACTTTTACTTAACGATACATATCACTAAACAAAGGACCTTTTTTTTAAAATTAATTAGCTTAATAGTTTTACTTTTCATTTTTTAAAGTATTAATTTACATAATTATATATATATGCAAAAATAATAAAGAGATAATTAGGATGATGTTACTTTTGTCATATTATAGCGAGTGAGTGAGTGAGCGAGAGAAAGTGCAAGCGAAGGTCGGTACAATGAGATAATACGACCTTTTAATTTTATATAAAACAACATAAAAATTACTTTCTCCTACACACAGGAAAACATCGTAAATTTGGCGTTAAATTTACGTGAAAATTAAGTATAATCATCATGTATCAAAAGTCATTGTATTTCTCTATGAGTAACTGTGAAACAAATAAAAGAAAAAGTTCATTGAAACCTATTACTTTTATTTAATTTGTTAAAACAAAAAAAGGGTGTGTTATTTTTTAAATTAGTTCTACTGTTTCATAGTAAAAAAAAAATATATCAAGGAATTGGTGCTCATTTATTTTGTTTTAGTATATTATAAAACAATAAAATTATTATTAAAATATAATGCATTCTGTATGCCCTGGCCAAAACCAAAAACCAGATTTTTACAGACTGATACACCCCTTTTTCTCAAATAATTTTTCTCTAAGTAAACACCAAGATTTTACCGGTGATTCATGTACATTATTGAAATTAATAAGTGTTAAAATTTATTTCTATAACTTGATTAGAAAAGTTGTTTCTTCCGATTGAAGTACCCTCCCATCTTGTCTTGGTAAAATGGTTTAAATTGTTATTTTTTTAAACTACAATTTAAAAATAAAATCAAAGAAAAAAAAAAAGAAGAAGTAAATAAGAAGCAAAAACTGTAAGCGAACACCTTGGCTTTCAGATCTGTAGCTGATCGTTATATTCAACTGTTTAATTATCATTACTAACCTTTAACTTTTCATGCTCCCTTATGTAGTGTTCACCACTCATTGCAACCTCATACCTGGTAAGATTCATTAAAGCATTTACTGAGGTCACCTAGAGGACTTAGAATTTCCAACTATATGCTTAGAAAATTGTAGGATCTTAGAATTCCTAAGCTCTTAAATAGGAAGTTCAGGGGTTACAACATGGCTCCTTCAATGTTAGATAATGAGAAGAACTGTTTATAAACTCACATAATGATGACCCAAAGCCCTTTTGTAGCCCCGCAAACTCGTGATTATCCTGTGATATATGCAACCCGTCCCGTATCTTTTACGCCATAGATACGGAGCACGTTGCATATCTCGCAGGATGAGCGCAAGTTTGCGGGGCTACCATGGGGCTAAGGAAGGGCTTTGGGGCATCATAATATGTAAGTCAATTAACACTTCATCTCATTATCTAACATTTAAAAAGTCATGTTGTAACCCCTGAACTTTCCCTTTAAGCTAAGGAGACCTAAGTAAATGTAAATGCTATATGATGAATCGCAACCCTGGTAAAATGGCCCCTGTCATGTCCCACACCTCAGGAACATCTGCTAGGCATGTCATCTAGCACCCTAATAATATGTAATACACTCATCATAATATGTACTCATTATATTTGTAAATGAACAAATTGATATAATATTATAATATTTTAAAGGAAAAAATAATAGTAAATAAAAATATATGTTTTTCAAAGTATGATATAAAATAAATTTATACTAAAAATAGTTGATCATAATTTGCAATTTCCCTTTGAAAACCACAGTTACGGGTATTGCACTGTTATGATAAGAAATCAAGTTAGCTTGACAAAGTTTCGTGACGATAATCAAAAGTTTATATATTATATATATAATTATTATGTTACTTTGTATGTTAAAGTTGAAATATAATATCAGAGTGACAACAAGTTTTAGTTCTCTGTATAAGCTTTATCTTGACTATTATTCTTTCGTACGCCAATTACAAATATAACAATCTATATATACAGGTGGGGTTGATTTTTATAAACTGATAATAATAGGGAAGTGAAATTTTGTGAGGACAAAAATCTTCTCTGAACTTGATAAAAAAGTTTTTTTTTTTCCAATTAAATTTCTTAATTGTTGGAAACTTAAAAATTATCCTCTCACAGAAAAAAAATTACGGAATTTACGCTGTATTGAATACATTCCATATTGTAGATATATTGATATTTTGTAATAACAGAAGTAATTATACTGAACATCATAACTATTATGCTATGTGGTATAATCACCATTCAACAGAGCATAAATTATGATGTTATGCATAAATGTTGCTGTATTGAGCTATTGCATTATTATTACATAATATATTTTTGTGCTTGTGTCTTTTGTTATAAAGTAGTAAAAACTACAACAATGAAAAAGTAACTATTTGTTATAATTTAAGTTGAAAAGTCATGTTTTTGTATTGAATTGCAACCTTAAAAGGTAAAAGGTTAAATTTCAAAATTTTCAATATTAAGAAGTTCAATTTAAATGATAATTGTGTAGTTGCAATAAAATTTTATTACTTTACAAAGTTTAATTTAAATATTTAATGACTGGTATATTATACTATTTGAAATATTTATTCATTATTAATTTAATTGTTACTACTTTTAAAATATTATAATTGAAATTATAATCACTTCACATATACGTATGCCTCTTTATTTAGTACTGTATTATTATTTCCTCATCGTTCTTCTTATTTTTTTTTTCAAGTTTGCTATGTTTACTCCTACATGGAAAATTCACCAAATGTATTAAACATTTTTGGTTTAGACAACGAGAAAGACAATAATAATAATAATAAAAGGTGCAAATTTATTGCATATTCTATGAAAGAGGGTGTATAAAGATACAATACATACAAGGAGAAAAATAAATACGTGATAGATTCACATAAGCCGGGTTTCATTTATTTTATTCATAGCAACATAATTTATGCTATATTACATAATAATTATGATATATACATCATAGGAATTTGTTATAAAGCATAATAGACCCCTTTCACATCCTTGCGCTTTGTCGCCATGTTTGTGGTGCCTAATGCATTGTCCAGCATAGGGGAAACATCATTTCTCTCCTAATTAATCACATAAAAAGAGTTTATTTCAACTGAACGAATTTTTCTCATATTCTCCGAGCTTGTTAGAAGCTAGAAATAAGTCTTTTGATTGAGGTTTGAAGCTTCCTTTGCTATTAAAAAAATAAAAATGACGTTTTTCCTATGCTGGCCTATGTATTCCTGACCAGCAAAATGGCGGCTCTTAAATATGAGTGCAACCGGTCTATTATACATGTATAATAACATTTAACTAATAATACCAAAATAGCAATGTTGGTGCTATATGACATTTATTATTATTTTTTTTAAAACTATATATTATTTATTATTATTTTATTATTATTATTATTGTCATTCAAGAAACAGGCAGTTTTACTTTCCCAGCACATTCATGTTGGTACACATTGTACAGCAATATTTAATGCAGCATGAATTACGTAATTTATTTTATCCATGTAAACAATAATATTTTCTCTTTAAAATTACGCATCACATTTTAGCACCTAAACTTTGTAGTAAAAAAATAAAGAAACATAATTAATTATTTAAGAAAACAAGATTGTTTTGTTAATTTATATTTGAATTTAAAAAAATAAACAATTCAAAATTATTTCCCAGCATGTTTAAGAATAATTTTTGAAAAATTTCACTCTTTTGAAAAGAAACTCAATTATTACTAACACTATTCAAATAAAGACACATTAATTCTCACTAATATGCCTGTAGCTTTTTTAATCTTTCACATTTTATATAAAAACGTGATTAAATAATGCAAATTAAAATTTAATATTTAAATATTAAATTTACTTGTGTGATCCGTATGAACTTTTGTCCCTGTTAATAGAAAGTTTAAATGTCAATTTTTACACATGTAATTTATTTATTTTTTCATATTTTTGCAGAGACAGAACATAATTATACCAAATCTATACACATTTTACACAATTGTTTACCAATGCATATAAATATATAATACCAACTTCCGGTGAACCTTTTGTTTCCTACTTTGCTCCCCACTTTTGAATCATCTTCATATGTTTAGAGCGTGCACAGATGGGCCATTAGTAGGCACGGCGGAGATTGTAGATGTGCCAAAAATGCACCCTCGGAGATTGCAGTAGTACCAAATTGCCACTTAGCCCTCGATATATATATATATATATATATATATATATATATATATATATATTACGATCGAGGCAAGTTGTGCATCTAATAATTACGTCACAGCTCAGCCGCCTAGTGCAAGGGAAAATTATCGAAATACAGCTCCGTTATGCATTTCTGATAACGGGGAGAAAAGTACGCGGACTTAAACTTCAAAATATCACAACTCATTGAAAAATTGTTTTATTAAAGCAAATATAGTGAAACTTATAATAAAACAGTTTTAAAATGAGGTATCAACAAATTTTAAATTACAGAATTATGAAATTTTAGACTTTATCAACCAAAAGGGAAAGGAAAACTTATTATGGTGTGTCACCATGCAAAATTTTTTAATTACGTGGTGGTTTGCGTATAAGGTCCATAAGGCTAAATGTGAAAAATGTCAAACGTATAAAAAAAAAAATGTATTGTTAAACTTTGATAGTGAAAATTTAATTAGTATTGTAGCAGACAGAATATGAATTAAAATGAAACCAAATTAGATTATAAGACGATCAAAATCGGTAGACATTAGATCTCTTCTCTTAAGTTTTATAATTAGAAGATTTCTTAACTTAAAACTGTTGAACATCGAGTAATGTATTTTTTTCTCTTTGCATTTTTTTCAATAAAGACGATTATTTATTTATTTATTTATTTATTTATTGATTTATTGATTTATTGATTGATTGATTGATTGATTTATTTATTTATTTATTTATTTATTTATTTATTTATTTATTTATTCATTTATTTATTTATTTATTTATTTATTTATTTATTTATTTATTTATTTATTCATTATTCATTTATTTATTTATTTATTTATTTATTTATTTATTTAATCAGACAAACGTAAAGACTATATTTGTGTTCAAACGGATAAATCATGTTATGAGGCCATCATAAATAAATACACATACATATAAGTTATATGATATAACCCTTTTGTATACACTCATCAAAAACTTGGGTCAGAAATTGTAACGTATAGGAATTTACGATATTTTTATTTGAGCAAAATCAGGCGTACAACCTCTCAATTTAACCCAACTGTTTAACAGTACAGTCAGTTACAATTTTTGTTAGTAAAGCCATTAACACATAACGTGAAAATTATATTTATAATTTTTTTGATAACTTCGAATTACAATTTAATAATTTAGTTACGACATCACGATATCCAAGTCTATAATAGAAATTGTAAAAATGTTGCTTACGTTACAAGTTTTCTGTGAGGTTATAGAAGGGCTATTGAGATAAAGGTCCCATCTTGTGATGTATCAATGAGAATATTTTATTTCCGGTACATACAGGATTCCTTTAAAGGAATAGACCAGAGAAAAACATAAGCATTTATGTCACAAAACATTTCATGGAACTTACATAAATAACTTTAGTATGTCTCAAAACTCAACAGTAGCTTCAGTTTCAGTTTCATATAGGTTTTATTATAAAAGCAAGTATACAAAAACACATAAATGAGATCAGATACATACATATCTTTGTTCTCCTCTCAACCTGATCTAAAATAAGAAATATATTTATATATAACTTACATACTAAAATACATAAAATGTAGCTTATACACTAAATACATAAATTTAATATTAAATAATTTGGAATAAAGAAATGTTATATTTTAAACATACTATTAAGAATTTAAAAATATATAGCAAAAAGAGTATTACCTATATCTTTCATAATTTGACTGATGACTATTTAAAAAGAAAAGTGTATTTATGAAAAGGATTATAAACCATGCATTACATTGTATAATTGTACATGTAATTGTAACATTTTAACATTTTTATTTTTATTAAATATACAATAAGAGGTAAATCAAACTAATTTTTTTGATTATTATTTATATTTTCTATCTCCTCATTTCTTAATTGTCGCACTTCATTAAGGAAATTACCAAGCCGCTCTAATATTATTTTATCAGATAAGAATGAAAATGAATCAGCTGTTATATTTGCAGGCAACTTGGCTTTTTCTCTTAACTTCATGCTTGATTTACAAGTAAGGAGAATATGATCTGCGGTCTCGTCTGACATACATAGGGGACATTTAGGGTGTTGCGTACCGTCGGCATCTGTTTTATTTACTCTATATGTTATCCACCCCCCCAACTTAAACCATAATATTCCACTTCTAGCGTTTTTTGTGCATTCATACATGTATGGGGATAACCTATATTCATTATTTTTATACATAGTAAGCGATTTTTTTTCTTCGCATTCTAATGCTGTTGTTTCATTTGATTTTTGAAGTATAGTATTTTTTACATTATCATATACTTTTTTATCATTTAATCCTACACCCTCCCATAAATTAAACATGCCTGTATTTTCCAATATGTTTTTTACTTTAAGAATCCATGGGTATACGTGCCATGTGTTTCCATTATGCAGTTGCTCTCTGTAGCAAAGCGCAACCAAAGGCGGCGCCAGATCTTTCGCACACCGTAGCCAGTAGTGGAGGGCCCGCACGCATGCACGTGATCTAATATCCGTGCTGCAGGTTTCCCTAACTATACCACAGTGTGCTGTTGATCTGCCGACACCTAAGGCGCGCTTCCAAAATGATGCTTGTACACCTATTAATTTTTCCCTGTTATCAACACCCCATAGTTCAGCACCATATAATGCCACCGGTTCGACGGCCGAGCTATAGAATTGTTTACACAATTGAAAGGGGGGATCGTAACATTTATATAATGCAGAAGAGCACGCAGATACGGCTTTTTTAGCCTTAACTTCAGCCAATGCAATATGTTTGCTCCATGTTCCAATCATACTAACAACAAGACCAAGATATGTTATACTTCTTACTGTTTCAAGCGCGGTGTTGCCAAGTGTCCATATTTCCCTCTTACTTAACTTGGGTCCTTTTTTAAACGCAATTACTTTTGTTTTCCCCGCATGCACTGTTAGACCTGAAATTTCTGCATACTCCATTAATCGATTTAAGCCAATTTGCAACCCCTTGATACTCTTAGAAAATATTGTTAAGTCATCAGCATATAGTAGACCGGCTATTTTCATAATAAAATTACCAAGTCCAATCTCAGGTGCCTCCAAATCTTCGACGTTAATATATTTTATAAGGTCATCAATAAATAATATAAAAAGAAGGGGCGAAAGTATGCAACCTTGCTTTACACCTTTAAATGAATCCAGGGGTTGTGTTATTTTATTTACACCGCATTTAATGGAAAACTGAACATTTTCGTACACCCCCATTAGCGCCTCCAACATTTTAGTAGAGCAGCCCATAGTAAAAAGTTTCGACCATAATTTTTTTCTGTCAACTGTATCAAAAGCTTTTTGAAAATCGACAAAAGCTGCATACAATTTACCTTTATCTTTGCCTAGATTTTTTTTAATTAAGTGATCCAAAACAAACAAATTATCAATAGTAGTATGACCAGAACGAAATCCTGCCTGAAATATTGATATTTTACCATTTTTTTCTGCCCAAGATTTTAACCTCTCATACAAAATATAGCAATAAACTTTACTCAACACAGGTGCCAAGGCCACGCCCCTATAATTATCAGGAATTTCAGCACTTCCCTTATTTTTAAATATTGTATGAATGATTGAGGTATTCCAATCCTTATAGTATGAGCCCATAGAAAATAAACAGTTGAAAGATTGAGACCAAGTTTCTAAATAATTTAAATTATTAGCTGCTATTTTGTAAAATTCTGATGGTACGCCGTCTATGCCAGGAGCCTTGTTGTTCTTAAGATGTTTAAAAGCATAATATACTTCATGCACGTTAATGGGAGCATCAAGTTCATAGTTATAAACAAATGCGTTAATAATAAATCTCGTATTTAAAGGATTTACGCCCCCTAGTACTATTTTAAAATGCGCTAGCCACCCTTCCGGCGGTATAGAGTTTGTCACAAAGGCAGCACCCCGTAATTTACGAAACAGAGCCCAAATTTTATTTTGATCATTACTAGCTAGTGTACATGTTATTTCTTGAATAGTTTTCTCTCTCCACAATTTTTGTTTGTCTTTACAAAGTGTTTTGTATTTTTTTCTTAATTTTGTACAAACAACACGATATTTATCATCATTAAACACTTTATAATTATCAATCGATTTACATATTTTTTCTTTAGCGGCTGAGCACTCTTTATCATACCATGTATTTGCTATTTTTTTAATTTTATTTTCAACTTTCATGCTAGAACCTGCTTTTAATATGTTATTTTGCATATTATCCAACACTTCAAAAACATTAAAATAATTAGGTGTGGTATTAATATAAGATTTTGATATTTCATTTTCATATGATTCGGATTTCTCAGCTTGCCACTTATATTTATTAAGATTTAAACAGTCTTGCGAGTCATCAGTCTTACTTATAGAATATATAAAATTAAAATTTAATTCTAAAACTAAAGGTAGGTGGTGAGATTCAGCTCGTGTTTCAACGCTAAAACTTTTTATTAAAGGCAAAACATTTTTTGAACATATTATATAATCAATAACACTTGATCCTTGACTATTTATGTAAGTAAAGTTACCACTGCTGTTTTCAAAACGCGAGCCATTTAATATACTTAAATCAAGAAGTTCACACATATTTATTAATTTTTTTCCCTCTTTATTTATAATTGAGTCTTTACTGTCTCTATTATTATAACTTTCATCGTTTCTAAAAATTTCACCAACAGTACCATGCATAGTTTTTTCATTTCCAACACGAGCATTCATATCACCCCCTAATATTATTC
Source organism: Ecdyonurus torrentis (assembly GCA_949318235.1). Taxonomy (NCBI): domain Eukaryota; kingdom Metazoa; phylum Arthropoda; class Insecta; order Ephemeroptera; family Heptageniidae; genus Ecdyonurus; species Ecdyonurus torrentis. Next base: position 16,270,196 of record OX439134.1, read on the forward strand.
CTAAGTCGGGATTTCTTTCCCACAAGTCTAAATTAAAACATTGTATTTCATTAAAAATATTTTCATTAAAATAAGGAGAGCCTACAGGCTGTCTATAAATATTTATTATAATAAATTGAAATTTGAGAATATTAAATAACATACAGTTAACTCCTTTTATTTTTGTCTCAATTTCTTCCAAATATTTACTATGTTTATTTTTAACAATTATAGACACACCTCCGTAGTGGCGGCCAACATTTTTCTCTCGTTTTTCACTTTTATATATTGAATGGAAACCAGTAAAATTAACATTGTCATGAATTTTTAACCAAGTCTCTGAGAATCCTACGCAGTCAAATAAGTTTACAAATTTATTAAAGTCAAAGTGAAACAAACGTTTTCTTAATCCCTCTATATTCCAAAATGCAACCCGCCACACAGTGCTCAAGCCCTATTTACGATTAGATTGATTTATTATTTTACTTGGTTTTGAATCATCGGGTTCAGTTGTTTTTCTACGAATCGTATTTTTTAAGTTATTTATGTTAATAGCGGGGTCTTGTATAGGAATGTTCTTACATTTTTGACTTCTTTTTCCACTCACTGTACTGGCATATGTCTTTGGTGCCGGGTCATCTACCTCCATATCAGCTGTTGAGGTTCGTGTTGACATACTAGGTGGTTGCGCAGATGCGTGCAAAGTCGCATCCCTATTTCCCACGGAGGTAGCAGACAGCGCCTGGCCGTCTCTGGTACTCGTCGTTTCACGCCCACTTACGATGCTTTTACTTTGCGGGCGATAATGCGTATCGCCGCGTGTCTGGTACTGAGCTTGACGAGGGGAGACGCGAGGTGCTGCAGTAGATGGTCCAGAGCTTGTTGTAGGAGTCTGTGTTGTAACAGTGTTGTCAGTTTGAAAGGGTGGCAAATCCTCCTTATGAAGTGATTTCCCATTTACGACCAATCTACCATTACGAATGAATGCACGCTGTCCATTTCTAATAGCTTCATTACAGTATGGTTGCAGTTCAGTTTTTAGTTTTCTTTCTTCTTGTGAAAGATCGTTAGAAATTTTAAACGATCCATCATTACATTTGCGGTATTCCTGTAATATCTCCAATTTCTTGGAGAAAGAATTAAGTGCAAACATTATTGGTCTTTTTCCTTTCCTTGAACCAATGCGATATGCATCACATATGTCTGTAGGTTCAATTTCTACATTGAAGGTAGAGCAAATGTCACGACCAATATCTATAAAACTGCGCTTATCAGAAGCATCATCCTCACCAATGCCGTGCACAATAATATTATTTTTTCTATTAATCTTGTCTTGGCGCTGCATACTATTTTTGAGTGCAGAATTTTCTTCTTTAAGGACTGAAATTTCATTTTGAAGTTCTTCATAACGTTTTTCATTAACTTCATTCTGAGTTCTAAATTCTGCACGAAAAGTTTTTGCGTCGAGTTCAGTGCGCGCAAAACCTTCATTAACACTTACAGTGAACTCAACAGTAGCCCCGTAGTAGTGATCAGAATATTCAATTTATGCAACCCGCACAACATTTTCATACTAATTTTTGCATGTTTCTGACGTCATAAACATGAATTTTCACGCAAATTGCATACTTTACAGTATTTTCACGCTCTCTCGTGAAGCTACATTAACATTCTGGTAAAAAATTGTCATCAGTTTTGAAGATCCCATTTCGTGTTTATTCATTAAAAAGCACATGTTGTTTTATGTGGTCTATGGCTTTAAGATTTCTAAACTTACAGTTATAAACCAATAACTCCATTGATCAACTACCTTAGTCAATAAAATTAATTAATAAAAATATATTGTTAGCACCTGAGCATTAATAACATTGAACGATAAATAAATTTAATATCTATATATAAAATAAAGTTAAAGGTTATATAAAGAATCATCCCGAGTGATAAATAGAAAGTTTTTAAAGATGAAAAAATAAAAAATAAAAATCCATCATGACTTATCGTGTCATGATTTTTATATAAAAATCTCTTATGTATCATGTACATATACAATGATGTACTTTTAGATATTATAAGTGAAAGGAGTTATAGGGTGCAGTATTACATTATAATCTCATAATAATAACTTCAGCAGAGGGGAGAAAAAAAAAAAGAGAAAGGGATTTCAATTTATACATAATATTATTATCAAAATTATATTATTTCAATTATTATATGAAGTTATTATTTTTAAATTATTATATCTTTATTAAAAGGTTTTTCGTACGCTTTGTAACTAAAAAATGTAATTTCATGACTTTTTTAGTTCTATAAGTTCCTTATTGAAAAACTATGACCTTTATAAGTAAAATGAGTAATTTTTTCTTCCCTTTAAAATAGGGAATTTCATACATTCATTTTCTTATAGATTTTCATGGTCATTTTTAAAATGTTATACCTCTAACCTATAGTCATTGATTGATGTATACAATTACTATAGTCCTTAGAAGTGAAGATTGATTGTTGGCTGACATGAAATGCTTAGCTTTCTAGAATTATATAAGCTCCCATAATTATTATTTTTTATTATATATACTTTTCTTTACAATTGTCTTATTCAATATTCACGGGAAGTAGATATTAAGTAATTTATGCTGCATTTATGTCATTGTAGTATTAATTTTGCTAAATTGGATCAGCATAATTAATTATACTGTATAACATAATATTTATGCTATTTATAACAAGTTTATTAGGTAGGAAGTATAGCATAAATTATGTTGTATTGAACTCAAATTTTGTTGCAAATAGGTTAGAATAATAATATAAACAATAGTTTGTATTGGGACCAGTAAAGGTACCGCACGGATATAAAAGACTTGCACAAATAGAGACTGAAATGCAACACTAAAATCACAAGTTATTCATTTCATTGTGGTACCAACCCACTAAAGTGGTTCTCTGATATTCTTGCTGTCACAGGTTTATATTACATAGTTTTTAAATTATTATTATATCCGTGTACAGGATATTTATTTTGATTTATCTACATGCATTTTGTTCTACGCACAGAAACAATAAATTACGTAATTTATGCTGCATTTATGTCATTATAGCATAAATGTTGCTAAATAAGAATAATACAAATAATTAAGCTGTACAACATAATATTTATGCTATGTAACATAGACAACATAGTTACTATGCAGTATATAACATTATGCTATATTGAACAAATTGTGCTGAAAATGAGCTAGCATAAATATTACGTAGTTATTTGTGTACGTGGGTATAACTTTTGTTTGCCAATAATAAATATGAAAACATTTTAATCTACTTCTCTCTCTCTCTCTCTCTCTCTCTCTCTCTCTCTCTCTCTCTCTCTCTCTTATATATTGTCTCAAAATATAATAAACATTTAACATTCTATACAACCTATAGTATACTGTACAGCACCTCGCACAAAAACTGGATCGTTTATTCATGCTATAATATGCACTTACGTATCTAATTTTGTGAAAAGAGGTGTATAATATTCTATATAACCAATATTTTTATTTGCACATAACAATAAAATAATATAGAACTATTATTACGTGTCTTGAGTGTCTTAAGTTCTAAAGTTATACACTCAACTCGACAATAAAATCGATTGCGTAATCATTTAAATGAGTCACTCTCACGAGACATAAACTCAGGTGCACCCAAGTTTGTGTTTGCCAAGTGAAGGTATATCTTCTGGTTGTATGTGTTGTGAGGATAACTAATTTAGATTGGTTTTGTAATATCTTTAAATGTTCAACAATATTCTTAATAATCTTTGACAAAAGAAAACAAAAAGTTGAAAAGTTCAAATATGATTATATTATGATGAATCATTATTACTATAAACTTGAAAACTGTGTACGTGTACGCACAGTACGTTATTGAATTTTAGAATTTAATTGACAACTTTTTTTTTTTTTTTTTTTTTCTTCATTTTCTTGTGTAAATATGTAAAAGATGTTAGGCCCAATACATAGTTTAAAAAATGTGGAAACACTTTTCCACGAAGTTTCAAGATTTTCACAAAAATGTAATGACAATAAACTAGTACGTTGACACCACTAAACACACAATACCCCCTCCCCCAAATAGCTTAACTATTTCAACAATAAAAACAAATAATTCAATGTGTATAGTCTCCAAGTAAACAAATTAATCACAAAGTTTGCAACAATGTACACAAAATGAATGCAAAGTCACCAAATAAAATTGTGAATAAAAAAATATATAGTTGAGCTTTATTCTAATATATATTCTATTATCAAATAATAATAAGAAGACATAATAGTAAGAAGAAAACATCAAAAATACTACTTATTCAATAAAAAAATAATAGTTTCACATGACATTACATCTCTAATCCTGTATGACTGCATAACTTTTTAAAGATTAAGCATTCTATTATATTGTATTGCATTAGAAAGAAGAAGAATTAAGTAAAATTTATTATAGAACTATACTGTATAAGTTGACATTATATTTGTGACGTCATAATATTAAATACATCCTACTTAAATATTTTATATGATATTATATAAAGTTGGTGCAACAAGAATTTAATACCTTATTATTTCTAAAGCTAAGATTATTGTTATTATTTTTTTTATATTTTCTCTTTATTATGTAGAATGCTGGAATATCATATAAAATATTATAGGTTGGTTGTTTAGGGTGACAAAACAAACAGGATTCTGCTTGTGCAGATTCCGTAAGTCTCTTCTGTCGTTGGCTAAATCTTGCGATTATGAAGCCATAAGCTGCTAATTACGACTAATTAATTAATTGTTGGCCAGTCTTGCTTTGTTAATACCCTACTATTATTCACTTTTTTTTGTGTTTTTTTCCCACTTTTTTTTCTTGTATATAGTTCTATAAATTGTTTTCTTTATAGTTTTAATACACTGCACTTGTGGTTATATAGAGTACTTGTTGGTGTGGAAGATGAAGTCAAGAGGGGGATAGGAAACATTAAAACAAAGGAAAGAATATCAGGAATTTTAGTCATGCGGACAACTCTTGGATGGAAGAATTAACCCTGACTATACATCATGCATAATATATGTTTTCTCACCTATTCTACAGAAAAGTTACTTTTCACTAGTTTTCACTTTTGGGGGTTCTACTAAACATAACTACTGCCACGTCTTTCTATTTTCGCTATACGTATTGCAGTAGAAGAAGAACAATGAAATATTTTGTCGCAGAAATGGAAAATTATGTTGTGCAGTAATAATATATTTTCTTTTTTCTGTGTGGTAGTGCTTTCTGTTAAAAAATATGAACTTTAATTGATAAACGCAAATCATAGTAAAAAAAATCGTTAGTCTTTTTTTTTCTTTCGTTAGAAAACAAATCGAGAACAAACCACACACAAGAAATATAACATCATTTCAAATCAAATGCAACTTTTTTCAAGTGATTTGCCCACGTACCGTATACTAATCGTACTACTATGATTTATACGAGTAACCAACCACAATAAATAGTTCTTTATTAATTAATTTCTTATTTTCTTTAAATATTATTATTGATTTAGATCATTTAATTTCTTATTTTTTTCTGATAGTAAAATATTTAAATTTTCTATTCAAATTTAATTCTAATTGCAAAACGTTGGGTTAAAAAACTTTTTAGTATTAAAAATAAAAATAGATCAAAATCCAAAATCTCTCTCTCTCTCTCTCTCTCTCTCTCTCTCTCTCTCTCTCTCTCTCTCTCTCTCTCTCTCTCTCTCTCTCTCTCTCTCTCACTCACTCTATCTGTAGCTAAGTAAGAGTCTCTATAATTTTTCAAACTGCACCTTTTACAAATTTTGCAAGTGTCGTTTTAGTTAAAGGGTATTGAAAAAGAAAAAAACAAACAATAATAATTTATTTTAAACCAAATTTTTTATTATTTATTAATCATAAAATACACTAAACCGACAAGAAAATATTTAAAATACATTATCACTTATTTCATCAGAAAAAAAATATTTATATATCGTTAAGAAAGGAAATAAAAATAAAATTAAGAAAAAAAAAAAAAGAGTAAAAACTGCAAAATCACAGTTATTATTTTCTTATTATTATTATTATGTAATGTATTATTTAATAATAATTTCAATACGTATAATTATTTAAAAGTTAGAGAAAGTAAAATGATGAGTCTTTTTTATTTTTATTATTATTTATATAATATAATTATACATAATGTAACGTAATATATTTACAATTTAATGATATTTATTTAAGATTTCCCATCTGTATATCCGTACGATCATTTTTATTATTTACAAAAATTATTATGGCGACATTTTTATTTCAATTTAAATATACGATTTTATTTTTCATATGTTATTATTGAAATACAGTATATTTTAAACATTTATAAAAATTATTTTTGATAGATATTACCCAATTTTATAAATAATAAGCTTTTAAGTTTTTACCTATATAGAAAAATGTAATTAAAATTCAAGTAATTAATTTTTTTGGGAAGGAAATAAAAATTTTCATGAGCGTTGTTTAAACATTTTTTTAATGCTTTAGTGTTTTTCACTCTTATATTTTACAGTTTAAGTGCCGATATAAAGAAGCTAAATTTCACACACTCTTAAATATAAACATTATACTTCTGATCGAAATGTAAACGTAAATGTGTGTTTTTTTGTGTGTGTGTTTTTTTTTTAATTAATTTGTATAAGAGTTCACATTTTTAGTTTACAAATTTTGTTGTAATTTTTTGTTAAAAAAAGCTTCATTGTATTTGCATTCTAGCTGTAAAAACCACGTAAATATAAAATAAAAACCAAACAGTACTTATTATTTAAATATTTAATTAAGTTTCATCTACCCAAAAATTTCTCAATGATTTATTATAAATTACAAACTTAAATCGTTAAACTATACAAATACGATATAGGTAACGATTTTACATAATATTTTTATACTTATATAATATATTTTTTATAAACATACAAAATTATTTGATTTTTCTGACTGAAAAATAAAGTTTATTAATATTTTTAATTGTACAGTTTTTTTTTCTTCACAATTTTAACCTGTACAATTTTTTTTAGCACACAACCCTATTTACAATATTTGCACCAAATTTTTTTTTTTTTAAAAGTAAGCAATTATTTACATAAAAATAAAATTTAAAAGAACAATAACAATATAATATAGAATGAGATTTTATACATATTATAGAAGCGAGTTATAATGCATTTTTTGAGCACGTATTTAAATATATATTTTTTTATTAAATTTATATTTTAGTAACAATATTTTGCTTGCTATATATAATAATTAATGCAAAGTTATATTGAAATAATATAATGGCAATAATAATGATTATTAGGAAGCACGTGAAATTTAATTTACAGATCGGTACTTTAGAAGTAAAAAGGTGTATAAATTTATTAACTTTATAAAGTATTTTCATTGACGCGCCCTTTTTCTTCTAAATTTTCAAGTATAGAATTGTATAAGGTTGTTTTTTCTATATTTTGAAATATTAGGCACTCTTTGTCTAAGTTTAATCTGACAAATGTCTATGTGAGCCTAATTTTTTTTGACAAACTGGAAATCTTGATATGGTAAAGCAAAGCACTTTTTCTGCAACTTGCAATTGCGTTATTGTTAATCATATACAATAGCCATGAAAATTCTGATATATTATTGGCTTTTAAACATCATACAGTAGCATTATATTGATATTCGTTAGCTTTATGGAGTAACGAAAAAATATATTATAAGAACTCTCCAAGTGGAGAGTGCTCATAATTAAAACTTGATATTTCTTAGACTTTAAAAGGAGTAAACTCTATAAAATAGACATTAAAAACCCATTACATTGTTTTGCAATATTTTAAGTATTGTAAAATTAACGTTTATGACGTCACTAAGCTTTAAAATTCTAGCGATAATAACGTTAGTGACGTCAACTTTGACGTTGTTACTTTAACGTTTGTAACGGCTTTTACTATTTTATCCTTAAAATAAAAACTCTTAATGATGTCATAATCGTTATTTCTACAATATTTTAATTACAAAACTGTGCTCTTTAACGCTTTTTTTAGAGTAATTAATACGCAACTTAAAGTCGTCGTAACTCTCCAATAATGAGTGAACGAAAATCAATCCATTTATTTTGTTTCATCAGTGTCCTAATAAGGATGAATTGCAGCCATACCAAGTCTACCAGATGATGCAATAGAAGACCCAGCATTGCTATGTGATGGTCCCAATCTTCTATGCTGTTGCTTATAAAATTGTTGTCCCATAACTTCTGGTTCTGCATAACTATGTCTATACCTTGCATTATTTGTTTCATGAACATAATGATGTTGTAGACGAGCCGAATCTTTATCTAACCCTGGATATCTCTCATGTGTAGGAAGTTCTTGATAACCATTAGGGTGGACAGATTTCCTTTTAAATTCTTTCGCAAGTTCATGTGAATTTCTACGTCTCTCATCCTCAATATTCTCATACATTGATCTTCTAGAACGTGTCTGAGGTTGATCATCAAAATCATCGATATCAGAGTTATTATTGACAGTTTTTGTAGGAACAGCTCTATATCTGCCTCCAGATGGTCTTATCTCATCTTCAGAATTACTACGTCTTGGAGGTGTACGACGAGAAGCTTGGAAAGTTGCTGCTAAATTTGCTGCTGCTGTTTCTTGTCTTCGACGTTCAAGTTGTACTTGCATTTCGTCAAATTTTTCACGTTCTAATGCATGGAATTTTTCTTTAGCATCTCTGAATCTTTCACGTGGAGACATTGGAGAAGGGGATCGTTGTCTTAGTTCAGGGTCTCGGCTCTTACGACGTACCACCAAATCACCTGTAACGTAAATAACATTTTCACGTGAGTTAAACATTTCTCGGTATATAAACCATCGTTGATTTGTTAAAAATATATCATACAGGGGGCTTATTAAGTAATGATTTTAATAAAATTAAAAATACGTGAATTATTTAGGTATTTGGATGAAACCACAACTTAATGTTAGGAAAATGTGCAAGTTTTTTGTCACTTCATAACTAACAACCCAATTCTGTTAACATGCATTAACAGCCTTAAATGGGTGAATATATAAGGGCTGTTAATTATATGAGTATAGCAAAAAACTTGTATATATTTTTCCTATCTTTAGGTAGTGGTTTTATCCCCATAGCTCAATAGTTCATGGAAATATTAAATTATATATATTTAATACCACTACTTTGTAGCTATTTTTTGCTGGGCAGATTGAAAATACTGTATGTAATTTAATTAAAATGAATTCAATCTTTTACCACACAGAAATAAATTAAATAACGAAATTTTAATTGCAGTGAATAATTACTATGCTATATAGCATAAATATTGCTGCATCGGAAATACAAGTTAAAATTTCTTTTATGTGCACTATATTTGTTTTAATTTGTAACATAGGTGCTATGATGTGATCAATATAGACATATTATTATAAATTAAGTTTACTGATATAAAGTTGGCATAATTACAACGTGTTTATTTTTGTATGTGCATATTTATGGCGAACACAAAGAACTTACACATTGTTATCAAATCAATGACGATATGTTGCTTTCTCTTGAGTGTAACTATTTCACTCCTTATATGTTCTAATTTTTTAATTAAAAATAATAATATGGACTATTTTTAATGAATAAACAGAGAAGCTAACTTTAATATGAAATCTTACTTTTTTGCGTTTTTTTTTTTTTTTTTTAATTTTTTTATAGTCGATATTTACCTGTAGGTTCTGGGTCTCTACTTTTACGCCTGTTATCTCTAGGAGGTGAATCTGGATCTCTACTATGACGTCTTACAACTTCTGCAGGAGGAGAATCTGGATCACGACTTCTACGTCGCATGACATCATGAACAGGTGACTCCGGATCTCTACTCTTACGTCTTATAACTTCATGATTAGGAGTATCAGGATCTTTACTCCTACGTCTTGGAATATCATGAGGAGGTGACTCCGGATCACGGCTACGTCTCCTAGGAGGTGATTCTACGTCACGACTACGACGTCGTGGTAGTTCACCAGCAGGTTCAGCAAAACTTGGGACACGTCTTGGTCGTGGTAGAGATAGATCATGATTAGGGGATGTTGGGGCTGCTACACGTTGTGGTGCCCAACTTGGGGGTGCATTTCTGTGATGTGTGGGGATGGTCGGACCATCTCGCCAATCATCTTCATCCTCTGTAACACAAAAATCAAATACATTCGTTAATTACTCAGTTAATTAGTCAGAATTATTCAGGATTAAAAAAGCTTTTAAAAATTATATGCATAGTGTTTGAGGAGTATTTCAGGTATGGAATCACAATAAAAGGATATGGAGACTTTGATGAAAACAAATCTATCTAATCAATAAAACCTTTTTTATTTCTCAATAATAAATATGTTTCTTATTTCAGATTCCCTTTGAAAAATAGGTACAAATTAACATAAATTCTATATAAAGTAAAATAAATGCATTCAAATTCTTTTGTAAAAAATAAAATTAAAGGAATATAAATAATATAGAGGAAATTAGAAATAAAATTATGCTTCAAAACCATAAAGTATAAAATTATAAAACCAAAATAAATCAATTTAAAATTTTGATTTATAACATACACAATATTCTATATAATTTATATAAAAAAAATTAATTAGATTCCCAAGGAAATTCAATAAAATTGTAATAATTATATCATTAACGGAAATGTGTATTAAGAAAAAAATGTCCTTTCTCTTTTTTTAACTTTATTAATAATGTTTACTTTAAAAATTTATATAATAATAATAAAAATATATGAAAATTTATTTACATGACGGGAATAATAATTGCACTCGAAGTTGTACTGTAATAAAGTTTTAAACTCACGAAGATGTTTTATATTACTTGTAATTCGTGCATAAAATTATTTGTATTTTTAACATGAAGAGAGAGAGAGAGAGAGAGAGAGAGAGAGAGAGAGAGAGAGAGAGAGAGAGAGAGATAAGGTGAAAGCGTATTTATAGTATTTTTGTTTTATTCTTTAAAGCTCACAAGACGTAAACAAAAGTTTATAGTTAATTCCATTGTTATACATATGTATATGTTATAAAGATTTGCACATATAGATATATTTTTTATCCTACAAAATGTTGAAATAATTTATTTAACAATATTATAATGTAAATTAATAGGGAGAGAGTTCTGCTTTATTATTATTATTATTATGACTGTATTTGGGATAAGTATTTTATATTAATTTTCTTAAATTATTTATTTAAAATATTTGTTTGCCCTTGCTAACTTTATAACTATTGACTATTATTTTATTCTTTGTTTTATTTTAGTTTGCTCTATGTAAATATAAATTTTGATCAGGTTTCATTAAATAGCATATTTAAGAAAAGTATATATTTCTGGATTATTTCCCAAAATCAAACCCCTTGATGATTTGCATAAAAAAAATATCAATGAAAACCAGGTTGTTGTTTTATGCTGTTCTATATAATATATATATTTCAATTGATCTTGAAATCGTAACAATACAAACATTTTTGCTGCTAGTTGTCCTTTAAGGAAATAATATTTCTGTCGAGAAGAGAGAGAGAGAATTTATATTCACTATTACAATTTTAAAATTATATTAAATTTAATAAACTTTAATTGCGATATAAAAAATTGAATCTATTATAGGGCTCATTACACAATTAAGACAATTTACGTCTTATATCAGTAATTAGAAATAATTTTTGCATATAATTAAAATATTATTATTAAATCTTATTCTTATAAAAATACTTCCTTGAAAATAAAATAATACAGTTATAATTTAATTACAAATTTAAATATATAGTTAGAATTAGACTTGCGTAATTATTATCGTATGTGATGGTAATTAAAGTAATTTTGTTATAAAATTACCGTATAGAAATGATATAGAATTTGAGGCATGAATGCAATTTCATACAAGGTTACATATAAAATTGCTATTTTTTGTTTGTGTTATTATAAGTAGTGAATGGATTATTTTTAGTATTATTTTACTTTCATTATTTCATATTTTTAATATTATTGCTTTTCAAATAATGGTATGTAATCTTATTAAAAAAAATGTTTTTTTTGGTGTATCATTGAACTCATATAAATGCGTAGAGAGAAATTAAATAACACTGTACATGAAAGTTAAAGGAACTCATTTAGTATATTATCATATTACTTTATACATGTCAAATGTTTGTTATGGTTTCTTTCTATAACCATGCTGTGAATTCAAGCAAAAAAAAAAAAAAAAAAAAAAAAAAAAAAAAAAAAAAAAAAATCCGCAAGTCTGTTGTATGTTTTCAGATTCACTTACTTACATTGCATACATACAATTTAGCTTAACCATATTATATAATTATATTGTACTATTTTTAAGGGGGCATATAAATTTAGGAGTTACGGACCGTTTTATAACCAAAATTTATGAAGTTCAACGTATATAAAAACCGAAATAAGAAGTACACAAATCTTGTACGGTCATTTTACTATATATATATATATATATATATATATATATATATATATATATATATATATATATATATATATATATATATATATATATATATATATATATATATATATATATATATATATATATATATATATATATATATATATATATATATATATATATATATATATATATATATATATTATTATTATGGGAATAACATGTATTTAAATAGAGTTTTGCGTCAACTGAAATCTTTATCTGATTTCATTGAATGGCCATAAGTCAATAGAAATTCATTTTTTAAGTAAATGACTGTACAAATTTTATGCGGATATTATTCAATGGTCTTATTAAAAAGTAATATTTTTAATATTACCTTTCAGTTACTATTATATTAAAAACAATTCTTACTCCTTATTGGTACCATAAGATATTTAAAATTTCAATAGTGTTAACAAAATGAATGAATAATATACTATTGATTAAGCATAACGGAAAAATAACTGATTTTCTTTTTCTTTTTTGTTATATAGCATCTGTAGAATGCATTTTCAAGTCCTATTATTATTTATTTTCTTTACAATGAAGCCTATGTATAAAATTCAACACTTTATTTTTATGCTTCAAGGTACAAACTAATCTTAAAAGAATTGATTAACATTCAGTGAAACTTAACTCTTTTAAAAATATAAAAATTTTAACTTTTGAAACGCACCAATTTATTATAATGTGTAGCCCTTCCGGGTCATAAAAAGAGAATAAAAGAAAAAAGTTCTACTTTTTATTTCTTTGCGCAGTATGTTTTTTTTATCACACTATATAGAAAGTATAATAATGTTCTAATATGCTAAGCAAGTTTTTTTTTTTTTTTTTTTCATTTTGCTAATACCAGTCACGACCTAAGAGCAGGACACATTGGTATGTGACGAATGAAATTATATATATATATGTATTTAAATTGGTATGAATTCCAGTTTTAATCATATGAAACAGAACCAATCCGATACTTTTATTAGCCAGCAATTTTTTAGTTTCTATATTTTTAAGGAACAGGTCAAAGGTCTATGAATTCACCCATGTTTTGTCATTAAATATGATCACATTTTTACTGTGATTTGTGTCAGCTACTTTTTACAATAATGAATACCATACATGGAAAAAATTACTTCTAATGACAGGTATGTAAATTGTAATAGGTAACTTAGGTCAGGTATTGATATACTACAATCTCACCTGTAATTTAGGTGAAATGCCATCTAATCTGTAAGTGAAATTCACCTCTATTTCTATATTATGTTTCACCTGCATTAGGTATAATTGTAGTATACTGTATTAATACCTGTTCCAAGGTAATGTTAACGTATCACATGATTTGTACTTGTTATTAGTAGTAATTTTTTTTCCGTGTATGAACTCTTGCTTGTAATTATGATATTATTAAAATTAAATTTAATAATATTTTACTTGTGCTACCCAATATGGTATATTATTTAATTTTTTTACGCGTTCCTCAGAAGTATTAAAATTAAAGTTAAGTTTTGCATAAATTAATAAATAATATTAATAGTTGTTCGGCTGATGCGATCCCTTCTTCCCATTACTGTACGAGTGTTTTAATGATTGAGAATATTATTGAAAGTAAAATTCTAACATTTTACCAATAAACATAATTATATAATATTTATGTTTTCGTTTTTAAGTAGAACGCGCACATTTAAAATCGAAATCAATATCACCCGAAGAAAACTATATTTCATAACGTTCTATATAAAAAAAAATTATGTAAATCACATTCTATTGAAAGAAACCTATACCATAATTGTAATAAAATTGTAAAATATCGCTTTAGGAGTACATAATATTTTATACTTCAATGAGGAAAGTTGTGGGCGTTGTCTTTATACAGCTAAAAAGTAAAGTGCAATCGCAGAAATATTTAATTACTTTCTTCGAGATAACATATTTAAATTACTTTTTCTTTTTTTAATACTTAAACACAAATTAAGTTTCAATTAGGTGAAATCTGTTTCTGAATGTATTTAATTTATGTAAGTGTTACAGATTTGCAAAAATTTAATTGTAACCTGAATTTTTAGAAATATAATTTTAATTTGTCCGTGCTGTATTATTTTTTTATAAAATTAACTTTAATTATTTATATGGAATTAAAATTATAAATAAATAAATAAATATATAAATAAATAAATAAATAAATAAATAAATAAATAAATAAATAAATAAATAAATAAATAAATAAATAAATAAATAAATAAATAAATAAATAAATAAATAAATAAATAAATAAATAAAATAAATAAATAAGAAGTAATGGAACTAAATTTGCAAACATTTCCATGCAAAATTTTTGAAATTGGGTGTTTCTATTTGATATTTTTAAAAACTAAATAAATAAATAATAAAGAAGCAACATTCAATATAAAAGATTAGAAAGTAGATCACGAGAGAGATACGTGTTAAAACTGCAAATGTATTTTCTTTATACAAAGAAAATTGCACGTATATATTGTAATTGTAAAAAAACGATTTGTTATTATTGTTTGTTTTTTTGTTTGCAATGATAAATCAATTATACTGTGGGAAAATATTTTGAAATAATTTTTTTTTGTTATTATTACCTTTCGATCACAAGAAACTTTTTACTAAACGTTGCAAGTATTATAATTTACTTCCATTCAATTTTATAAAATATATATAGTTCTGTGTTACAATAATAATAATGGTAAATTGGGAAAGGAGTATATTGCAAGTTTGAATATGAAGTGTGAAATTTATACTTTATTATTATACGATTTCTTCGTAATTTTTAATTAAATTTATTGGTATGTCTGTTCCAGCACTAATTTTAGTTATCTGAAAAATATATTAATTATCGTCTTGTATTGCAAATGTTGTAAGAATATTTTTATGTTACACAATATTTTTCAATATTATCAATTTATCATCGACTTAGGTTTGAATTTACATGAAATCACACTAAAAATTTGTATGAGCATATATTTAATATTTATACAACGTTGTTGGTATTTATGGGGTACGATCTACCAAAGAATTTACACTACTTATAAAGGTCTCAAAAATCCTTAAACTATACCCTAGAATTTCTAAACATAGTGAAGAATTCTAAGGCCTAAAGTGAGAGCCTTGATGAATTCCACCCATAGTCTCTCTTTATTAAATGAGTAGGAAGAAAATAAATAAAGGTTGATGAAACACATACAATATTTTCGATTTTTACATAAATATAATGTGTTATATCTTTTTATCAATCCAATCAAAAATCTACTGCATGCGTTGTGGCTACTCATGTTTTTTCCATGTAACAATTAAAAACTATACATTTTAATTATTATTTACAACTACATTATTAAATTGAAACTATTTACAAATAGAAAAGCGTAATTGAGCCTGACTTTTCTTTAAGGTTCATTTTTAAATGTTAAAGATAAAAGTAAATAGACTTTACTAGAACTATCGATAGTCTGCTTTTGCATGTGACGGCATCATATTAAATGTGTAGGAAACATAAAAGACTAGAAGTGTTGGTGTTATAAACGTGTCTTAACATTCTATATAAGGTACACAATCGTGACTAATCACGTATGATTCACAAAAATACTTCCCATAAAGTCTTCTTTCAAAGAAGAAAAAAAAAATCTAGGTCATTAATCCCTTTGAATATATAGTTTTTTGTGTGGGAAGATAAAAATGTTGGGCAAAACCTTACTATACTATTTTTTTTTTATTATTATTAGTTGTTGTTTTTTGCACTTTTTAATAAAATAAGGTTAAAGGATCGTCTTTTTGTTGCTAAAATATAATAATAAGTAGAATGACTCGTCTATTCCATTGTTCTAAACAGTTTTTGATTTACTTTTTTAAATTTATTCTATGATGACACATAAATTTTTTAAATATATTAATTTATTGTAAAAGTAGTATTTTTACAGAATTAATCTGCATAATATAGAATGAATCACCTTATAAAATTAGCCCACATATTAATATTTTAATTAACAAATATAGTTTAAGATTTTGCATTGAATTTTAAAGTGGAAATAGATTTTAAATTTTATTGCGTTTTTTTTTTAAGTTATCGTTTCATATTTTAATATCATACTATTTTCTTATGCTAATTGAATGTTACAGGTATGACATTTTTTGTCTATTAGTAAACAGTTACTTTACATAAAAATGACGCCTCTATTTTTTTGGTCCATAATATCTTATTTTATTTAATTACGTTCCATATGTAGTCAGAGTAGACCATGTCATATTATGACTTGAAACAATCATACTTAAAATAATGTACATAATTATACAAAATTAATTAAAAATATTAATTTAGCATTACATTATTTTCTTGCAAATAATAATCTGGAACTTTGGAAAACACTGAAGTACTGTAAGTATTTTTTTTGTATCGTCCTTATAAACGACTCATAGGTATCACAGCGTTTTTACTCCGGTGAAAAAATGCAATGCTAGCTCAATGCAGAAACATTTATGCATAAAATCATAATTTATGCTATAAATCGATTATACTACGAAGCATAATAGTTAAAATGTTCAGCCTAATTATTACTTATGTTATTTCAAATATATCAACATTTTTAAAATACATATTTTTAATACAGTATAAATTATTAAAAAAAAATCTGTGGATAAATGCAAAGTGCATTGAATAAAAATTAATACGTAATAATTACACTAGTCTATTTTCATTATATGAATTACAACATTATTTATGCTATATTGAATATGATAACTATTTTGAATACAGCTTAAAACATTTCCTGCATAGCATAAATATATCAATTTAACAAAATTTATGGTATAATAGTTGTCCATGTGATGCTATTATTGTATCAGAATATTGAAGCAAAATATCTGACTGAGAATATTATTGAAAATAATATTTAAGTATTATTTAAATAATTTATTTCCATATATAAAAGTGTATAATATGCATTCAAGTCTTTTTTCCCTATAGGAAATAAAATTGTGAAATAATTTTATTAAAGTTATAATTTTTACAAACCATCCCGACTTATTAATTTAATTTAAATAAGATAATTTATGTTAATATTACAATAACGGTTCAATAACTCTGTTAATATAGTCATAATTTTAATGCTCGCTTCATATAATAAACTCATTTCTCATTTAGTTTTTTTAAAACAAAATTCTACATTTAAAAATAATGAGTAAGTTAAGCTATGTGATGATAAATTTAAGTTGAAGGAATCATAAAAAATATATATATATTTTTTTTTACGAAAGTAAAGGTTAACGAGAGCTAATAAAAAAATTCGAGAGCACGCTTGAGTTTAATTAGATCTCATGAAGTAAAAATATATAAACAGAAAAGTCCATTATTTAGTAACTTGTAAGTAAAATAGTTGCAGTTAAATATGAAAGAGGAGGCAAAAAAAAAAAAAAAAAAAAAAAATCGTTCAATTGATAGAATGCTTAAGGTTAAAAACTTTACTCTCTCTTTTATTTTATAAAAGATCTTTTGTTAAAATATTGTTTTATGTTTTTGTTTTGCCCTCTAGGCCAAATATGTGTAATATTGTTGTTATTATTCAGATCTTGACATACAAGAAATATATTTTAAAATTTATTGTTATACTTTGAATTGTATGCTATTGTGATCTATAGTGATGATTTTTTTAAGTCAATTGTTATAGTTTTATATGGTTTAGTATAGTACTGTAGTATAGTACTATACTGTAGGCTATAGTTTTTTTATTATTTTGAACAAAGAAGCTTGTTTTGTCCATAAGAGTTAGTCTGTGATAGTGAACGAGGCGCTCACCCCTGTTTAGAGTCCCCTTAGACCCTAAAAGGGGTGTAACCAAGGTGTTAAGCTCTTATTAACTTGTTATTTCTATTAATTTGTTATCCTTTTGAGGCCCCTAGAGGGTGTTACATCCCTTTCGCGGACGAGGACCCTTGCGTTCCAACCCTAATCAGAAACTATTTGAAGACGCATATTTTTTTTCTTCTTCAAGCTATTTTATAAATAATTGCAATTAAAAGCTGTTTAAAATAGTTGTAATAATTGTTTAAAAACTTAAAATTCAGTGATAATAAAAAATTTTCCTCTTTTAGTTTGTTCTTTTTCTATTGTGCTAAAAAACAGAGGATATAATAGCTTTTTTTTTTAATCTATCTTTCTCTAAATAATGCAAAACATAAAAACGCTAATCAGACAATAATTGAATGAAAACTAAAAACTCCATAACTCGTAAAAACTTAAACACCATTGATTCAAAATTAGGTCCAAAGCTAAACAAAAAAAGTAATTTATTCATAAAAATAAATTTAACACATTTTTTCTTCCAAATTATATTTTTCTTACATCGCTCTGTTTCCATTTATTACAGGAAATACCGCATGGTATTTAAATTTCTTTATATTTAACTTTCAAATTATTATTATTATTATGAGTATTAAAATAAATAATACAAATAATATATGTATAAGATAATTATTACTTCAATAAATTTAATTATTACGATTGTTTTATTTTCCTCAATAAAAACATTAATTATTTGTAATTAAATTATAGGCAGTATTGCTAGCAGCGATTATTGATTTTTATATATAATATTAGCATTAAATATATTTAGCATCTTAATTTTTTTTCATATATTTAAGAATGCATTGTTGCTAAGTTAGGGGTAATTTGCTTGTTGTTTACCCTTTAAGCTAAAAAGCAAGGACAAAGATCAATAATGAAGAGCAAAAAGTGATTTATAATTTGCAATTACATTTTTTTTATTATATTATACAAAGACAACCAAGGTCGAGGCCTTATCTATCAGCTTATACAATTTCCGTATTTTTATGCATTTCTATTTCTTGAAAAACATAATAATAATACAATAATTTGGTGATAGATTATCTTATATAATAAAATGTCTTAGATTTTCCAATGGAGGTTATCGGTGAGATAAGAGTGAAAAATTTAGTACTCTAATGGAGGTTATCGGTTTAGCGCGCAGGGAGACGCGGGGAAAGCTAAGGGTCCCCTAATTTAACATTATACGCTTATGGGGAAAAACACTTTTTTTTTTTGGCGATTTTTGAGAAACTACTCCACCGATTTCGGAGAAATTTAAATGAGAAATACTAGACATACTTTTATGTGTTTTAAGCCATAGTCATTTTTAAGCATTTTTTTAAACCGATAACTTCCATTGATCCAATGAGAGACTATTATTTTCTGAGAAAACTATCGCACTAAAACTATAGAGATATTTAAATACATCATACTATAGACATACTTTTACGTATGTTTTAAGCAAATTTAAAAACAATTATGAATTTTTCATCAATTATGAATTTACTGAACATAATATTCAACACATAAATTTATATTCAACTTTTTACAAACTTACTCCTGACTATATAATTACACATAGGTATTTAAAATTCTTAAATGTAGTTCTTAATATATATGATATAAAATTCCTATGGTATATATAAAATGTTAAACAAACTGGACCAAGTATTTAATTATTCATGATGAGACGACATTAATTAAGGCATGATTACCTAACTGTTCTTATATACACGTGCTACATTTTGACAGCATTTTTTTTTAAATTAACTTTACAAAGCAAATTTTTAAATTTTTTAGTTCAAACACTAAATAAAAAAATAAATAAAAAAAAACTGGCTTGTATGCAATATTAGCATCATAACAAATTGTCAGTTTATTAACATATTATATAATAAAAAAATATAAGGCATGGATTCTTCTTCTTTTTTTATATATATATATAATTCAATAGCAATATTTTAATCGGTTAAAAACAGAATCAGGAAAACCAGGGCTAAAAGGTCGTCTGGATAGTGGTCTAGCCTCTAGATAATATATTTGTAATAAAGTACTGAAATTTTGACACCACTATGTCAAGTGGTTGCGGAGAAATCATAATAGAAGTACTATTATATTAATTTTAATGGGCTAAGAGCAAGCCTCCAAGTAGCTGGATTACAGGAGCACGCCACAACTCCCCAGCTACAATAAACCGGTCCCTTAATAATGTATTAGATTTTCTAGCAGCAAATTATGAAAAGAAACTTAGCTAGATAAAGTATGATATTCTTAAAGTTACTAAATACTTTTAATACATCCAGTTTTGATTTGTTTTTTTATTAAAAATTGCCTACGAAATAAAATTAATTAATAGAATAATTAATAAGATTACAAATGATACCGTAACTTGTTTAAAATAGTTCGATGATGATGATAATAACTAATAAACGTAAAATTAAACTTCAATCAAACAATTATATAATTTAAAATTAAATTAACGGTGAAACAAAAATTTTGTTATTATTATTAACTTAAGATTATTTTAAAGTAAACTTGTTCAAGATCTACGTTTAAAAAATATATATATATATTTTATAATAGTTTTGACCCAAAAAAATTATAACATTTATTGTTTCTTCCTTTAGGCTTTTTAACAGTCTATTTCTTAAGTATACTTCTTATATTATATTATATGGATTTATTTTATTTTTCAAAATTTTATTACATAATAAAACAAAAAAATATCAATATCCGTATTTAGAATAATTTAATATCGTACTTAAAAACTTTTTTTGTCATAACTATATTTGAATACCTTTCACCAATCACTATGTAAAATACTTTCACAGTTAAATTTTTGCCTTCTCTACATATGGCGCATTTGTCAGTATTTATAACTTGAATGTACTGAAAAATTATACACTTAGTATTTTGGTTGGATCCAAAAGTGGGTACTGTGGGTATACATTATAGTGAGAAACCACATATAAGTTGTTGTAACTTAAAAGTTGACAAGTCTGTTAAACGGAGGTTATTGGCGAACAGAAAAGTTTAGGGTTCCCTAATATCCTACCCTTTAGCATTGTGGGATTTTTCTTTTTTACAGATATTTGAGAAAATTACTGCTCTGACACGAAAATATTTGAATGAGGGGTACTAGACACACTTTTACATATTTTAGAGTATTAGAAAAATTTTAATCATTTTTCATCTCCGATAAGCTAAATTTGTGAATGAGAAAAAATTCTTAGGATTTTTTTTTAATGTAGAATCTAAAATTTTGTTCTAAGCTGTATAAGGAAAATGGCAAATTTAATTAATTCAAATATTTACAATAGAGTATTTCATAGATTTTAATGTAAAAAATTATATAAAATAAATAATATTTTTTAATAATTGGCATTACCAAAGAAAATTTTCATTGGAAACGATTTTTCATTGATTCTATTTATGTTTTAAAGTACAGTACATTCCATATAAGGGAAAAAATATGTACCGAAATAAAAAGTTGGGGTGAAATCGTGATAAAATAATAGAAAACGGCCACAGAACTTAATAACTTAGAGATAGGAAAGCTAGAAACGTTTTAATCTAAAAATTTCAATAACTTAAACAAATGTAGGTTAGTTTTTTAAAAACTACGAAATAAACATTTGTTTCTTTTCAACATTTTTTTAATTACTTGTGAATACAATAAAATATATATCTTGACGTATTGTTGTAAAAAAAAAATTGCAAACTACAACAATTAAATTAGTGTGAAAAAGAAAATGTCATTGAAATAGTATTGTTCAAAAAGAAAAATTTAGAGTAGCTTTGTGAATCTTGGAATTTGTTTTTGTTTAGTCTTATTGTTTTTATTTTATTATAAAGATGTATACAAAGTAGCAGTACTCTTATTTTTATAAGTAAAGATTATCATTAATATCTTAAAGAAAAATCTTTACTCACAGTTCATAAAATAAAACAGCTTAATTAAAATAAAACTCACAGAAAAAGATAATTTTTATTTATTTCATGTTACTGTAATTTTAAATTAGGAAGCTCTTTTAATTTCAACACTTCTCAACTAATAACTATGTGTACAAATTATAACCATTCTTTATTATATCTTTTAACTATGAGTTATGTTATAACTTATTCAAAGATGGCTTTAGAAAATTTATAGATTAAAGTATGTATGTATGTATATTTTTTTATTATTATTATTTTTTTTTTTAGCGAATTGTTAATTTATTTTTACTTCTTAAAGAGAGGAGTCAGAAAGTTAAATATCGTTTAACTTTTTAAAATATCTTCCAGCTAGAAATGGTGAACTTTATTTTGTAACTTAAATAATACCTTTGAAGTTTTATTATTTACTTTTCTTAGTTATCACATAGTAAAATGTAACTAAAAATAGTAATATCACAAAAAATCAGGTAAAAAATACACAACTTGAAAGATATACACCTAAGTTTAAAGTATTCAAATAATAATAATGGAAATCAATCAATATATTATATAAACTATATCAACTCTGTACAAAAATTTTAACAAATGGATGAATAGGTAACTAAGTTTTTCAAATTAAAAAAATGTATTGAGTAGCTGAGTGCACTAATGCCATTATGGTAAAGTCTGATTCCAATGATTTGTCTATATCGATTTTATCAATATTTTTGTATTTTTTTTCTCCTTATGAAATAATATAGGACTTTTTTAACGGATTTTTTTAGTCATATAACAGTATATTTAATGTATCATCTGATAATTAAATAACCCTAACCCGGTCACATAATGCTATTTATTTTATCAACTACATTCCCATACATAAAAAATAATAATAATAAATAAAAAATAATAATAATAAAATAAATTTAAAAAACTACATAAAAGCGTGTTCTGTAAAGTATAGTAAATCTAATTAACAGTGATTGGCTGCCCAACAAAATAAGACACATTCAATGGTTGATCTTGTTTTTTGAGCCGATAAAAGTGAGTCGCATTGAGAATTGAACATTTTTGTGTGAAGTTTCGTTCATTCTTATCAAGTTCAAGTTCTAAACGAAGAAATAACAATGATTGACCATATCTAAAAAAAAAAAAAAAAAAAAACGTAGTAAGCAGGTAATGACATCATGATCAGATGTTTTAAACAAAGGAAAAATTTCAAAGCTGGCTCAAGAGTTGTGTGTAGTTTATAGAACGAGCTACAATGCTTCTAGTTCAGTGGTACTATGTACTGTACTGTACGTATGCTACCATGCAGCTACCATGACAACAATACTTTTGCTTACAAAAATATATATAAAGAGAAAGGGTAAAATTACATTGTCACTAATACAAGTCACGTGTGTACTGTACGATCAAGTGTATATAAATGACATAAACTTACAATGTGGCACAATCCGCTCTAAGTAGCCATTTATCACACATTTTGTTAGTATGTCATCTTATTATCTACAATATTTATGTCACTGACTTTTATATTATTATTTAATATATATAAGGAAAATTATATGACTTAACATTTTTGTCTTAATTGAGGATAAAATAACCAGTTTTTTTTTCTTCTTCTTAAAATCTTGTAATCCAAAAGATTAAAATAAACAGATGCTATATTATTGTGCAATTTTAATAACTAGGCTATATATAATTAATTATTTTGATTTTTTAAATATAGTTCCGCTTCCGTATGATTATTAAATGTTTATTATAAGTATAACCAGAGAGACTGTTCGTAATATCCATTCTCTTTGTTTTGGAATAATAATATAGTAAAAACTACCTTAATAATATTGTCTGTACAATTATTTAAATTGGTTATGCATTTTGGGCGCAAAAAGAGTCAATATTTACAAAAAGTTCCAATTTTTTTAAAAAATGAGATATGTAATATAAAAAAAATCATTTAAAGTAAAAAAAAAAATGAATAATCTTAATATTTTGCTATATAATAATAAACATTAATAAATTTAGCTCTCCACAAATTTTAAAACTATTTAGTATATTACGTAAAATTTGTGTAAAACAAAGTAAACTACAATTAAAAAAAAAAAAATCAATGATAATGACACTGAAACTTAATTATATAGTATTTTAACGATTATATATAGATTTATGTAAAATGTGAACTAGTTTCTTTAAATTTTCGTGTAAAGTAATAAATTTAAAAGATAAAGGATAAAACAATTAAAAGTTTATTATTATATGATTCGATAAACATAAATTTAAAGCAATAATAAAATTACTATCAATACAGTTAGTTATTATTATACTTTCTCATTCAATGGAAATAAAACATAAAACCGCAAAGTTATCAAACAGAACGATTACTGTATTTTTTTTAATTTTAAACAAACTTGATTTAGTAATATGAATATTATAAAACATAAAAATATATTAAGAAATGTATTTTATATTTTATCTTTTATTTAAAATCTATTGCATCTATTAAACTGTTACAGAAATAGTTACTAAAAGATGTAATTCAAATTTCAAATTCAAAATACGTTTATTCATTTCTTTCATCCAATATAGAAATATAATACAAATTGTATGAGTCAAGGTTATTGCTTTTTAAGAAAAAACAATTACAAATTATATTCAATATACAAACAATAAGTAATTTAAAAAACATAATTACACATAAAAACAATCATTTTCTTTGCAGAAATTATTTTAAATGACTTTACTTGTCTGAGTCGTTCATAAACTCTTCAATTGAGTAATACTGTCTATAATTAATATAAAATATTTTAAGCTATGCTCTTAAAAACAAAATTTTATCTGGTTCATTTCTTTATGTCAAATTATTATAAATGTTTAGAACACCACAGAAACGACCTATGATAAACTCTAAAAATTGGTGCATTACTTTAATTACGAATCCTAACTTATATAAGATAACCACATTTAAGTTATTATCAGTAGCTAAAATAATACATTTTAGCAATTTATTAAAAATAGCTAATTTAAGTTGTTTTAAGTTTTGTTAAGCTATTTTAAGTTAAAATAGCTATTGTTAATAATTTACTAAAATGCATTATTTTAGCTACTCATAATAACTTAAAAGTGATTATCTTAAATAAGTTAGTATTCGTAACTAAAGTAATGCACCAATTTTTAGATTGTACATTTTATTACATACTAGCTGTTTTTGTATACAATTTTTTTTAAATAAATAATTACCCAACTAAATTAGTTAATAAATAAAAACTTAATGTCTTAAATAGAAGAAGATCGAGCAATAGCCACAGGTAAACAATATTAATGAGTACCTCATAAAACTAATTAAATAAACTATACATATGTATAACATCATAATATTATAGTTTACGCAAACACTTTTTATTACTCAATTTTAATTTCAAGACCGGAAATACATATTAACACGAAGAAACGCTCTAAAAATAACAAGAGAGAAAAGAAAAAACTATCACTTAATCAATTAAAAAGGAAATAATTATTTATAGAAGAAAAAAAAACTAAGAGTGTGTGTAGATTATGTAAATATGTGTTAAATAAGTAGCACACGACACACGCAAGTAAAATAACTGTACTAGACATATGGCATGTGCTTACGTATTATATGTGTGTGTGTGTACACCTGCCACCGCGATCTGGCTTTATAATATAATATCATCTTCGTAAAGTTTTTTTTTTTTTTTTCGGTTCAACTCAACGGTATGCTCAATTGTATGCTAAGTCAAATCCTAAGGCAATGGGTCACCTATGCGGAACATAATAATATTTGTGGTACATCTCATATATATAAGAGATTTATATATATTTAGTGTTATATAAGATTAATAATTTATGATTATAGGTTTTAATTTTATGTTGTTAGTTGCATACGCTTAAGAGAATTGATTACTATTTTTATATAAACTGTGATAATCATAGAAGTGTCTCATTGAAAATTAATTCATATACAAATTTTTTTTAAAGTATTAACATTATTATCAAATACTCTATGAAAAGAAAATATTTTTTAATAGAAATCAGAAAACCAGATGCATTAGTGAAGTTTTGTATCTTTTTTAGTCTCTAAATAAAAACCATTTATTATTATTAATCCTTGCTTACTTGTTATTGCTCTATTTCTGTGTATTTTACGATGGAATTTGTCATGAGTTTTTTTTTTTTTTTTAATTGATTATTAAAAAAAATTGCATATTTTGTTCAGGTTAAAAAAAATGGGACGATTAAATCTACATTTGCAACAGAAACACATAATAAATAAATACTTTTGTTATTTTTGATAGGATCTGGATTATATTTACATGATAATTTTTATACTGAATTTTCTTCACACCTAATTTACCTTAAATAAAATTTATGAATTGCAAATATTCAAAATAGAAGTTTGAAAAGAGGCAACGTCAAATGAATTACAGAAAAAGAAAAAAAAAAGTTGAAAATATCCTAATACAGATATGAAAGCTGTTTTATAATTTTTTGGGCAAAACAACTGTATATTATAATCTTAAGCTGAAAATCTAAAAAAGGAAAATCCAGTCATTTTTTTTTCTGCAAAATATATTTGTATTTTAAATTATTATTATCGCATAAAAATTATTTATTAATTTCTTTTTGCTCAGCTTGTTGTTTATATTTAAAAAAAAAAATACTGTTAGATCTGCGTAACATAGTAATTTAAAAAATCATTAAATGAGCTTATATATAGTTATATCTATAACACAATATCAAAATCATATTATATAAAAAAATAAATTAAAAAAATTATAACGGCAAAATTTGAGAAAAAAAGGAGAAGAAATAAATAAAGAAACATAAGTAAAACTTAATCAATATTTTTTTAAGAATAAATTTTTAATTATAATTTACTTATTTTTAACTGAAGTAATTTTTTTTTATTTCTAACTGTTTATTTAAAAAAATCAATTACGTATTCTTGTATATATTGTACATTTGTAATAGATTTAAAATATGATTTTATGTTGTTTCTGCAATTGAATTATTTTATGAAATTGATTTTTCTTTTATTATAATATTACGATACATTCTTGTTAGTAGAACTTAAATCGTTCTCTCTCTCTCTCTCTCTCTCTCTCTCTCTCTCTCTCTCTCTCTCTCTCTCTCTCTCTCTCTCTCTCTCTCTCTCTCTCTCTCTCTCTCTCTCTCTCTCAATCAATAACAATGGAAAATTCCACAAATAATATTGACAATTTAAATACAAATTACTCTGTTATTTTTTTCCCATTTCATATTACGTAATTTAAAATCTATTATCCTGCTTTTATGGAATGAAGTTTCACAAGAATATTGAGAATATTCAGAATTTTTACATCGCATGATTACCCTATATTTTTTAAATAAATAATTCAATAGAGCTTAACCATAGAAGATAGTACATAATTTTACTTTAACAATCTATTTTATTTATTACATTTTTTTACGTCATAGAATTATAATGTTTGAGTAATAATAAAATAAAATATAACTATATGCAATTATGCATGTTTGTAGTGCATAAATGAGTTCTGTTAATGATATTGTGATCTAAATCTAAGTTACAAAATATGGTACATTTTACAGCACAATAATAGACCTAATTGGAACCTAATTAGGAAACTTATAGGAATGAATTTCACCTAATTTTGCCTAAATAAAAAGCTGTAAATTATATATATAAAAAAACTTTTTTCATACAAAGCATTATTTTTAATTTACGGTCATTTTACTAAAAAAATGAAATTCTATTAGTATATAGCAATAACATGTATTTAAATGTAACTTTGTGTCAGCTGAAATCTCCATCTGATTGTAGCCATAAGCCAATAGAAAATCATTTTTAAGTAAAATGTATATACACTAAAATTAAACTATTCAAATTCCATTTAATGAAATTCATTGCATAATACAAGAATTACTATGTACGAAAAGGTTAATAAACTCAATATCATTGTAATTAACACATAAAATAACAAGTCTTTCTAACGTAAGAATAAGCACCAATATGAACCTTACATATTATTTGACATCCCATATAACTTATATCATGCACTAAAAAAGCTGCATAATTATTTGAACTTAAGAAAAAATGTCGTGACAACATTCTATTGTTTTTGTTTTGTTTCCACCTACATATAATTATGTCACAAAAATTAACACCTACATTATATATAGCTATAATTATTATGTCACGGGCCGTTTCTTGTTGGTCCCGTCTCTGGCCTATGCTTTAACCTACCTTAACTGGTTCCTAATATGTGCCAAATTCTAACATTAAGTGAGAGGGAAGCGAAGGTAAATAAAACAATGCCGTTCTGTAGTCTCAATTGCAGTGTATTGTGCACTCAAAATGCAATGACAACTGTTATAATTAATTAATATAAAAGTATATTGATTAAACTTACATGTTGTGGGTTCTAACATTCCGGCTTCCACCCTTGCGCTCGCACTTTCTCTCGCACCCGTTCACCAGAGAGAGAAGATTAATAATGATAACGGAGTATGCATCGCCCCGGCCCGCAAGTGATGAGCTCGTGACCTCACACGCACTTTGACCTGTAGTTGTTAGTGCGTGCGAGCGCCTCGCCACTCATCCCTTGCTGAGTCACTTTATTTTGTCATTTGTGCAAATATGTGTAACAATAATATTAATTATTGCTACACATAATTGCACGTGACATTACCTTCCCCCGAAATAGACCAACGGGTGGGGTGAAGGCGTAAGGGGATGATATGAGACGAAAAATAAACAAATCATAATAGTGCTGAGCTTAGGGTAGTCACTTTAGAATGTTTGATATTTTTTTTTTTTTTTTTTTTTTTTTTTTTTTTTAATAACATAGTTAAGTTGACATATGACATGTTAAAACCAAAATAAAAGAACATTTGTTGAGTTTACTCAGTCTCAAGGATGTGGTATTATTTTAATAACATCTTAAATTATTTTGTTTCTTCAATCGACTCAATTCTTAGTCTTTTCATGCAGTACAGAAACAAAATAAATGAAAATAATATATATATTTATCTATATTCTCCAAAATATAAAAATACCCATACAATCTATCCAAAATAGAAAATAATAGTTTAAAGATAATTATTATTAGTAAATTTTTTTTTTTTTTTTTTTTAGCACATATTTAATAACCACAATTTCACTCAAAGTAGGTAATAAGTCCATACTTTGCTTCTTCTTTTCATTATGTGAACACGACAATAACAACAAATTATTATATCACTCAAAGTAGGTAATAAGTCCATACTTTGTTTCTTCTTTAAACACACATATAGTTTTGTTGCCAGGGGCACTTAGGGTTACATTAATCTTCGAGAATTGGTCCGTAGAAATAGTTAGGGACAATCACACTTGGGTTTGGGACCTGATTTTGCATGGGAGCAGATGGTTCTATGCGAGCGGGTTCTTCCATTATGATGACAGGTGGTCGGGGAACATAGAGGGTGTTGTTTAAGGGGGCCATTGGGATTGGTGGCTCTGCAGGTTGCGATCGTCTGGAGTACTTAAGCTGCCAAAAATACTTAAGTAATTTCGCCACACCTCTGACTGCCAAAAACAGCACAATACCAGTCGTAATGGTCCCCACCACACTCCACAAGATGGATTTGGTCTGCGCCAGATCCAGGGTCGAGGGGTCGTACAGCTTTTGCTCCTCCTCCACCAGGTGCAGAGGTATACCCGGAGTATGCTGAGTATCTAGAGCCTTCAGGGTCTGTAACATTGGTTCCCATTTACTCAATGATGTTACCTTAGCAGCTTGATGTTCACTGGGAAGCAGAGGTATCGAGAAGTTATCTCGGTGGATGTAAGCTCTTCCGCCAAACGCTATGTTATGAGGATTGCTGAAGATGGCTCGTGACAGCAGGGTATGCTTAGTATGGTACGCAGTACATCCTGGTTCCAGCGACAGAAAACCATGACCATCCACAGTTAACCAGTCCGACGTGGTGACCCCCGGGCTAGAATGTATCTGCTGGCACTTTAAAGACAACTTAAGAGGTTCGCTCACGCTGTAAAGCCACTCTCCCTTATTTGCTGTTGTTACAAAGATAGAGTATGGCTCGTGTGTTATCCTTTTGTGGCATAACTCGGCCGCAGTTGTTCTCAAACCCCGGAAAGCTGCGATCGAGCAGGACGGAAACTCGATTCCTCTTACTGGTAGGTCGGGTGGACACAGCGTTACAGCACCTGTCTGACATTTCTGTAAAAACGACTGCGTCATAAGGATGTAGTGCATCTGATCTGCAGATACAGCTAGCAGAGTCGTATCAGGTGAAATTTCAACAGCCCCTGCTTGCCCCGGATACTTTTGGATGATGGAGTGCACCTCATAAATTTGAAAATCACGGGACTCACTTCTGATAGGCAACACGATAAAGAATCTGAAGCTGTCTGATGTTTTATAGAAATGGACCGCAGCTGATGAGTATATTAGAGGTAAACCATCCTTGCTAGGCTGGCCAAGTAGGGAATAACCTTGGGGTAGATGCTGGGAAATCTCCACCAGGATAGGTAAAAAGGACTCGGGTGATATGAGTTCAGGTGTTAGCCTACCTTGCTGTGCGGATGTAACCATAGATTGCAGACGTGATACCTCTTTATCCATAGCCATTAAGTTGTGTTTAACTAAGGTATGTGTAGTTTGGATTGCCAGCAATACTCTCGATTGATGGTCCACATTGGCAATAGCTTCCGTTGTAGCTTCCTCCTTAGTCCTTATTGTCTCCTCGAGAAGTTCCACGGACGCTGTTAAGCTATGGAGTAAAGAGTCATGCCTCTTTAGTGTATCCGCTGATGCATTCAGGAATGTTAGTTGTTCCTGAAGGTTTACCAATAATTTGTCCTGGGTTGCCTTGGCTAATTTAATTTGATTGTTTATAGCCTCTACCTGGTCATCTGTAGCTACCCCTGTGATGTAATGGAGTCCATATCCTAGCCCATTAAACAGCCCGCGCGAGGATCTTGGATTTTTCGTAGTTATGTAATCTAGCTCATTTAGATTATTCGAAATGAAGTTGACCTCGGCTGATAATGAACTTATTACCTCTGTAATTAGTGCCTGTACGCCAGAGCGAAACGTGGTGTCCACCCCCTCAGTGTACCGAGAACTATGTTCCTTGAATTTGGCAATCTGGGTGATAATCCTGTCCAGCTGTCTTCTAGCCCCGTTAGTGCTGTACTCAATTACCAAGTTCCAAGAATCCGCTGAGTAGATCATCTTCTGGGTTTTCTTAAAAAACAGGCCCTGGTTGTTATCCCCATTTACCTCAAGCGAGACGGCTCCAAATATAAGCAGGCCCAGCAAAGAGAAGCCCAACATTTCTGAAACAGTTATAACCTTATTAGTGTGTTGTACGGAATGTAGTTTCTGTTGCTTGGAGTTGCAGCAATTGCTGCTGGGTTTGGAGACGTTTCTGAAGGTTCTGGTTATATTTTTGTCGCCTTGAGACTCTTGTCTTTTTAGCCTTTTGCTTGATTTCATCAAGTTGCCTTTTCAGGTCATCTCTTTCTTGCATCACTTGACGATAAGCGGTTTCTGAGAAAGGTACTTCCGCGGATGTGGTAGAAGGCGGAGCTGAGTGCGTGTTGTGGTTTAAAATGTTGTGTGTCACGGAAGTTACCTGATTGAATGTCTGATGCGTTATATAGTTGTTTATTTGGATAGGAGTTGAAGTTGTATGAGATGTCGACAAGGTTTCTCTTCTATTTTGAGGTTCTGGAGTTGGAATGGTTGAGCTAACGCCATCTTGCGCAGGAGTTGGTTTACCGGTGTCTGAATTTGGAGATGCTGTTGGTGTAAAGTTTTCGTTTAAGGGCACTTGCTTTGAAGAACTGGTTGCTGTGTGTTTGTCGTAATTTTGTAATTTAGAGAGCAGCACAGCTTTTGTTATCATTAATAAGTTATTTCTGTCTCGTAATTCCATATAAAGCTTGCCGTTGACCCAGGCCTCCGGTATACTACTCCTAGGAAGGAGAGCGTACTCAGGTTGGCTAGGTTTCTTAAACATGTTGATTGCCCAATCAAAAACTTGCATCTGTTGGTAAGTTAGGTCCTGTCCTTGCAAAGCAATCGGTTCACCTGTGCTGATATCTATCTCGGATGGCGCCACGCATTCTAGCTGAATTCGTATAAAGCTCCTCCCCTTTTTGTGTTCTGAAAAACTAAGGATTACATTTTTACAAAATCCTGGCAATTGAGATAAATTGTTCGCTGCATCTTTAACCTCTGGTGATACAACCTTCTCTGGAATGTTGGACCCTGGGTGGTCGAGACCGTCTACCCAATTTTTGAATACCTGATATGTGGAAATAGCAGCACAACTTCGAGGGAAATCCGGATTTTCGGTGTCATGCTTCTTACGCATTTCAGGAGCATTTAACCATTCCTTCATCTTATCTCGGTTACGCTGGGTCGTTTTTATGCCACTTATGTTCCATAGATAGCAAAGTTCAGATACAAAGTTCTCGTGCCGAATTTCTATGTTCAGAGATTTGTTGCAGATATTTTTGAAACTCTTAGTAGCTGCCAGGCCCTCCTTAAACTTCTGCAGGTCAGATGATTTCCTAGCAATCTCATCATTAGCGAGGCGCAAGTCTCTTTGCAGGTTGCGTATTTCTTCTTCCTGGATTGCAAAGGACTCCTTAAATTCACTTTCTCCGTTAGCTAGCTTGCGTTTTAGCTGACTGAGGTTTTCCTGCGTTGATTTAAGTTTTGATTTTTGCCTCCGGTCGTCTGATATCTTCTTTTCAGCATTAGCTAGCCGACCTTTGTATCTGTGAAGCTGAGCATCTGTTGATTGGAACTTCTCTTGCAGTTTTCTAGCCCTCTTTTCCGCCTCTTGTAATTTTCTTTCTAAGTCCTCAAATTTTGCCATTGCTATGGTTCTTGTAGTCGTTTGAGTACTGCGTTGTTTCGATTTTGTTATGGCATCGGGTGAATTTGAGGATCTTTTGCGTTTTGTTGGAATACGTGGGAGTCCATCGTCCTTATCAGACTGGAGCTTGAGATTCTTTCTTGGCGTAAAATCCTCGCCTTCTGAAATGTAGTCAGCCGGTGGGCCATCGGATGCGACTGATGGGGTTTTCTCTGGCAAGTTTCTGCTGATAACGACGACTGGAGACATCTGCAACCTACAATCATTTAAAAATGAGTTTTCTCGTAAACAGGCGGTTTTGGACTGAAGTTCTGGCAAGGAGTTCGTGTTGAACGTGGTTTCTTCCCTGTTTAGCTCCGATACTTTATTACCCTTAATGTTTTGTGATCTGTCTAAGGCGCTGTCCACTTCCACAATACAAGGTTCTGCTGCAAAGGGCATGGTTGTGTCAGGCCCAACCACTTCTTCTAATATTTTCTCAATCTCTGCCATGGTCAGGGTGGTAGGGTTAGCATCCTCAACCTCTTCTAGTGGTGCGTAGTTATTGCATGATTCAGGAATGTTTTTACCAGGAGTCGGAGGTGGAATATCAAAAAATTCTGGATAAGTGTTATTAGCTGGGTCGTCGACAAGGTAGGTAGGCGTAGTCTCCATATTTGTTATCCCGCTCGATGCGATCGGCATGACCCCTCCGTAGCGTTAAGCAAACGAAAATCAAGGCACGGTCTAAACGCTGGTGGCTCCCCTGGTGGTGACTTTTTCTTAACCAGGATGAGTGGTGCAGCCCATGGGCTACTCGAGTGTTGGATGATACCATCTTTCAGCATGTCATCAATCATGTTTCTCAGGTATTCTCTCTGCGTTTGGGGTACCCGATATGGCGGCTTCTTGATGGGTGCTGCCCCCTGGACATCAATGGAATGGGTCACCATATCTGTGGAACCAATCTTATTATTGCCATGCACCATGATGTCCTCAAACTCTTCGATTAGTTTGAGAGTCATTTCTTGCTCTTTACGTGGCAGGTGTTTTAAATTAAACATATCCTTAAGTGCCTTCTCCTTCTTAGGAGGTGTTCCAACCGGCCATGCCCCGGCAGGTTCCTCCTCTGTTGTCATAAGATGTATCTCCGCCTCTGTTATAGGGGTACATTGTAGAAATTTGTTAATATTAACCGTGGTTTCTGCTCTGCTGTTATTAAATAGCATTACCGGCATGTTACCATCTGCATCTACGCAAGATATGGTTTGAACTCCGATGCCGTCCTCAATATCATTAAGTGGTTCTACGTGGAAAATTTGTCCGGGTTCTGCCTCTGTTTTAACTAAAACTGCAGTAAAAGCATATCGCTTTAATTCTACGTTAATGTCAAGGTCTACTATTGACGCGTGAGTTGAATTTCTAAGGCTCTCATAGGTAGGGAGTTGAAGGACAGGTGCTAGCATTTCCTGTCCTGCGCCGTGATGACCTTTTACCTCACCAAGCGCAGCCAAACTGGTGGTTACCGTACCTCCAGTAGGCAAATCGACACGTTCTGTGTCCCGGCTCTTCTCGAGCCTAACTACGTTTCCCAGCCTCTCCTGTTGGTTCCTATTTACCAACAAATGCCTCGCTTGTTGCTTTAAACCCACGTCTGAGTATAACAAACAAGCTTCATTTCCAAGGAGTGCCCTCCCTTTGGGAACCATTTCTTGAAGCAACATTCGAACGTCACATCCTCTACCAACGTTCAACTCATATCGTCCGTGCGGAAAGTCTAAGACTTGTTCAGTGACTAGCAAATCACCTTTATGTTTCTTCAAGAAATCCAAACCAAGAAGACCATCGCTGTTTCCTGGAATGGAGTCTACCACTATAGCGTCGTGTAGCATGATTAGCTTGCCTACACGAAAAGGTATGAGAGCCTCGCCTATGACATTTATTTTGTGCCCAGATGCACTACGAGCACGCGAAAAGGTAGTTTTTACAGGAATGTCTGCCTGTAAAACCTTGCTATGTTTTACGACCGTTACGGCCGCTCCGGAGTCCACTAACATATGCCAAGAGTCGTCATAAACAGATAGGGGTATAGTCAGCCCAGGAGCAGGTGAAACTGCATTGATTTCGACTGCCTGATTGCTCCCGGGGCTGACATGACCTAGTTTTTTGATCCCTCATTGCAATCTCGGGGGCTGTGTCCAGCTTTATTGCATATGCCACAGATAACCAATGGGCATTCTCTAGCAAAATGTGAAGGTGAATCACAAAAGAAACACGTGCGAGATTGCTGCTGGTTTGTTCTAGGTCTCGCCCCTTGATATGAAGGCCCCGCCTGCTGAGGATCTTCTTGCTGCCTCCTGTTAGGGCCTTGTCTCTCGTTTCTCTGTGCGAAGCCGCCTCGTTGTGGGTTGAACTCTTGGCGCCCACGATATTGAGGATTATTACCACGGTTATACTGTCTACGGTCATCCTGACGCCGGTAGTTACCCCTAAAGTTACCCCGGTATCCCCCGTTTTGAGCGCGATCAACATGATCTCTAGCTCTGGCTTCCGCAGGTTCATGCTGAGCCGGAAGTGCTTGCGCACCTGCCGCAGCCTCACCATCCACTACTGCAATGGCATGGTCATTTTCCCCTTGCCTTGAAGGAGCATCCAATAGAGCTTCTTCTAACATTGCCGCGTCAATGGCGGTTTCAAGATCCTGAGGGTCTCTAACCAAAACGAATCTCTTAATGTCTTTACGCAGGCCATTTAAGAAGTGAAGAAACAGCCTTTCATCTACAGCTGCTGCTGCGGCGATGTTCTTCTCGGTAGGGTCGTCTAGCAGATCTTGTTTGATCTGGCTAGCTATTAAGCGCAACCTTGTACTGTACTCGGCAACGGTTTCACCTCTACGTTGACAGCAGGAGGTGAGCTTTTGCTCGAGCAGGTGTCTGGGAATCCTTGGCCGAAACCTTGACTTAAGGGCCTTTTTGAGTGCAGCCCAAGTAGTTATAGCAGCAGTGCTAGCTCGTACGTGGTCAGCCGCAGCCCCACCTAGACGCAGCTTAGCTATCTGAAGTAACTGCTCAGGAGTCCACCCTGACAGTTCTTGAGTAAGCTCCATCTTTTCTATGAAGTGTTCGAGTTGAACATCATCCGTACCTGTGAACCTAGGTACAAGATATGCCTGATTCCCAATATTAAGACCGGTTGTTTCCCTACGACCCCCTTGACCTCCCCCATTGCCAGCACCACCGCCAGCTGTCTCTATTACACAAATTTGAGCTTCCTCAGACTCAAAATAGACTTCGTTAGTGTCCATGTTATCAAAGAATTTATGTGAAGCAAAAGCTAAGTATCACTTTCGTAAGCGCAAGCTGAAAAAAAAATTGACCTTTACAAGCACTTTAGCGTCCTAAACAAGATAAACAAGGTAGGTCAGCAGATGTGCTTGTATCTATATAATCTGACCTTTTATTATAATTAATTAGTAAGTAAAGAGAGAAAAAAAAACTTTAAACTTAAGTTGTAGGTAACTGTATAAATAAACAAAAAAAATCCTATAATATGCAAGCACTCTGCAGCTTAACAAGATATACAAGTCAGGCCTGCTAGTGTGCTCGTAATTCAATTAAAATTAGTTCACTTTCTGGTACAAAGCGACCTTACAAGAACGACAGGCAAGGTGTGCTTTTGAGATCTTAAGAAAATATTGCAAGTTACCTATTATTATTATTTAATAAAGAACCAAAATCTAAATAATTGCGATATAATATGCTTGAATAACTATGTATGTAAACTTCGTTGCTGCTCTTGCCAAGCAAAGCCCACAAGTGCAACTTTTGAGGTTTAGGGTAAAGATTTTCACAGCCCTCGCGAGTTACTCTCGCAAGTACTATGGTAAATCTTTATAAATGTAGAGAATTTAATAAAGTATTGAGGTAGTACGCTGATACTTACTTAGTAAGAGTAGTTCCAAAAATAGACTAAGAGAGATTTTAGCAGAGAGCTGTGCTCAACTCAAGAGTCAGACAGAACTGATGATAGTTTGAGAGAGCTCTGCTCTTTTATACTAAATTGCTTACCCCTTCTCTTATTTCTTCTTATCATTTGTCTCCCACCCTTTCAAATTTACTTACCCCTGGTACAAACTGCATTTAAAGTAGCCTTTGAGCTTTTGACCTCGCTTTGTTGTTGCAAGAAATGACGAAATAGGGCGAAGGGTTAAAGATAAAGCGCAATGTTTTGTCCTTTCGTTAGTTTTTCCTAATAAATGTGTTTACACTTGATAAGATGTGTTATTGTGACTAACCAAATGTAAGCTATGTAAATTTTACCCAAAAAAAAACTTGCAAAATATAGCTTGGTTCGATGTTAGATTGCAACAGGCCTCATTCACACAAAATATACTTATTACTATAACTATACTAAATTAGGCCTTAAAATTAGCCAGAGCCTGTCCAGCAACTAATAACTAACTAGAATTATAGATAAATCTTAACTTATATTAATAAACTATCATACTACCTGTTGCATAGACCCATATTAACTATATTATTTTAATTTTGCAATTAAGATACAAAATTTAGCATAACTAAAGTAGGTTAGTCCCAACCTAAACAAAACACACACAAAAACTAACTACTGGCTCCAGACATGCGAGCCCTAATTACTAGGAATGGATGAAGGGTAAGATGAAAGGAAATTACTTCATTCTTCGCTCTTCTTGCATTATCTCAGCTTTTAATCTTCACTTCAGGTAACTTTGAAACACTAGTCACCAAAACAGGACACCCAAAACGAGGTGTTAAACGACCTTACGCGAAAGACGTAATACGTAATTGCCATGCGCTTATCATTATTAACTAGTACCGTACTAGATTTGTCCGTGCGTTATACACGGTTATTTCTGTTTATTTCCGTTATCTCTTTCTCTCTCTTTATTTTGTAATCCCAGCCATGAAATGGTATCCATTCGGTTTGTATATTATTATTATTCTTTTGTAACTATTGAAAAACACACATAATATATTTTATTAGAACATATAAATTTGAATGCAAAATATACCTACAAACGCATAAATAATACGCAGGCAGCGTCGTAGGAACGCTTGACAGGTATGTTTCGTGCGATGCCAGACCTCTGACATAGCCCCCCACTTTAATCTTTTGTAACACCAACACCGGAATCTTACTTGATCCAAGGTGACGTTGAGAATAATTCAGTACAAATTATGTTAGAAACTGCAGTTGGTATATAGTCTATTCATTCATGTAAATAACATTCATGTTGGATAAATCAGTCACATGGGTGGCGAAGAAAAAAAAAATAAAACCAGTTTAAGTACCACTATGCAATGGTTTGAGAGCATTGATGTTGTACATATGTCAAATTATTATCCTAAATATGTGAGAAAAATGACAAAATTAACCGATGTGTCAAAGAAAATGAGCTTAATTAAAGTTTTTCCTATGCTTAGATGTATTATTTTCTCCGAAAAAAAAATTATGCCCGCCAAGAGCAGTTTCTCAGCCTACTCACTAATACTTAGAGGTAAACTACTTAAAATCAATTACCACGTGAGTGAAAACTTAAGGGTTCTCTTTAGTTAACTTGTATCTAGAAATAAAAAAAAAAATGATTTTTTTTTTTTTTTTTTATTTTAAAGGCTAAAGATACGCCTACCCTCGATAAAATGTCAGCATCCGTGACCATCTGATAAGAGAGATAATAATAATTTAAATTAGCACGGGCTCTTATGGGACCAAAACTTCAAGAAATCGTAATTCTTATTGTAGCCTGGCAACCTCCCAAATTTTTTTTTTAACGTTGCTTTGGTAAGACTTTGTCTGCCAGAACGCATTTCCGGTAAGAAAATTTTGAGCTAAAACAAATTATTCCAATTTTATTAAATTTTTTAGATCATTCACAAATTTAAAATGAAGAACGAAGTTTTTTTTTTTTTTTTTTTTTTATTTTTTTTTTTATTTTTTTTTTTTTTTTTAAATAAATTTACAGGGTATTAAAAAAAAATAATTTATAATTTCTATGAGCAGAGTGAACTTTCTTACGAATCTATTTACGTCAAATATGTAAAATCACGAGGGTCCATATCAAAAGCTCTCAATTTAAACTGTGTCCCCGCCCCCCCATTAATGTTTGGAAGGTGTTTAATAACTAGGTAACCTGATATTTTACGCGGTAAACTGCGAAAAGTAATCGAAGAGAAAAAATAATAAGAAGAAGATAATTATTCCCAGTCTTCTATAATGAAAATTTGTACAGTTTTTCACTTTAAAATAAATCTAGAAATGGCTAATACCTAAATGAACAATTAAAAAAAAACGTGCGAGGTAAAAAAAATTGACAACAAAATAATAACAACATAATTTATGTATTGTACCGTGCTTAAGGTGTTAAACTGATTTCCTATAGAAGAAAAAAAATGTTAAATGCTAATAATCTCTACACTGACAGAATAATAACAATAATAATGTGCATTAAGAGTAAAAGAAATAATGTAACGTAGGCGATTTTTAAAAAATTTAAAAAAATAAGATATTTATTTTTCACGTTGGTACTACTCAGTTACCTTTTCATATCTCCATCCACTAACTTTACATAAACAAAATTTATTTAAAAATAAAAGGAATAGACCGGAGAAAATATACGCATTTATATCACAAAACGCTTGATGGGAGTTACATAAGTAACTTTATTTTGTGTCTCAGACACAACTGTAACTCCGTATCAGTTATAAAAAAAAATTCCGATTAATTTAATCTGCACAACATTTTCATACTAATTTTTGTATATTTTTGACGTAATAAACATGAATAGTCACTTAAATTGCATACTTTTCATAATATTTATGTTATATAAGGTCTATTCATTCATATTGAACCGACGCCATGTTGGCAAAGTCAATAACATGGGTGGCATAGGAAAATAACAAATTTTGGCATTTTAAAATACTATACAATATTTTTGAGCGCATTGATGCTGTAAATATGATGACTTTGTATCTCAAGTACGTGAGAAAAATAACAATGACAAAAAAAACTGGCAGATTTCTTAAAGAAAGTTGCCTGAAACGAAGTTTGTCCTACGCTGAGCAATGGTGTTGATTACTCCAGTATGGCCTCCAAGCGCAATAAATATGACGTCATCCGCATAGACCCTATAGTTTCTTGTTTGCATGTTTTTGACGTTAAAAAAACATTTACTGAAATTGCATACTTTAAATCATTTTCACACCCTATCGTGTGGCTGCATTAACGTTCCGGTAGGAATGGATAGTAGTTTTAAAGATCGTATTTCGTATTTATTCATTAAAAGCACTAGTTGTTGTATGTGGCCTATGGCTTTAATATTAAAAAAACAAAACCTTATAAAATTCTGGGAAGAAAAAAAAGAATCACAAAAGTACAACAAAATGCTCTAACATCTGCTTTTTCTATGTCTGTTGTGCAAATAACGGACATTTTTACGTTATATTTAAGAAAACTGAAACTCCATTTAACCCTTGTTACAATATATATATTTATGTATCTAATATTTTAATTTTTAACTTATTTTTATTCCTACACTGATACAAAAAAAAATGAGTATACAATATGTTTATGCCTTTATGAGTGAACCCTAAAAATTTAAAAGCGGTGTCACGGACATATCAGCCGCAATTTACATCTAGAATAACCCTTTGCGTCAACGCACTTTAAAGATAACACGTACTTGTTATAAATTTTATTTACGCGTGAAAATTCCATCAATCGAGAACCCTTTTTACAATAAAAAAAATTATTATTAAATATTCGCCGTAATTTACATTTAGGAAAACTCCTTTATGTTATTACATTTTAAAGTGAACAAGTAAATGTGAAAAAAAAAATTTATTAGAACGGAAAATTTTAATCAAATGAGGTTATCGGTTTAAAAAAATGATTAAAATGACTCTGGATTAAAACACGTAAATTTATCTCCAGTATTTCTCATTTAAATTTTTCCGAAATCGGAGGAGTAGTTTTCTCAAAAATCGCAAACCCCCCCCCCCTTTTTTTTTTTTTTTTTTTTTTTTTTTTTTTTTTTTTTTTTTTTTTACTCAAAAGTTATTGTCAAATATAGTCCTTCATTTAGTTATATTTTTTTTTCTAAATTGGTCCCCCACCGCCTTTATAAGATTACGCAACGCGAAATTTACGTGCCGTATACACGGAAAGAACAAATTACGTATTTTATGCTGGTATTATGTCATTATAACACAATTTACGCTAAATTAGAACAACATAAATAATAAAGCTTTACAATATAGTATTCATGCTATATAACATAGTTAATATGCAGCACAGCATAAATTCTGCTGTATCGAATAAATGGTGTTAAAAATACGCCAGCACAATTACTACGTATTTATTTCTGTCCGTGCACATTTCTATATACGCCGGGAGAGAGAGAGAGAGAAAAATAAATGATTTTAAACGCTTTTTTTTTTTTTT
Source organism: Ecdyonurus torrentis (assembly GCA_949318235.1). Lineage (NCBI taxonomy): Eukaryota > Metazoa > Arthropoda > Insecta > Ephemeroptera > Heptageniidae > Ecdyonurus > Ecdyonurus torrentis. The sequence continues at coordinate 16,311,834 of OX439134.1, forward strand.
TTTTTTTTTTATATATATACGCCGGGAGAGAGAGAGAGAAAAAAAAAGATTTTAAACGCATGTTTTTTTTTTCTTTTTTTTTTTTGTGCGCCTGTCCTGTCAACCATCTTTGGTTGACATAACAGGTATACCCATTATTTCTACCGTGTTTGGGCCAGCTTTGTCAGCCATAATTGGTTGACATAGCAGGGATACCCATATGTGTTTATTTATTTGTTTGGGCCCAAGCATTGTCAACCACCATTGGATGACATAGCATGAAACCCACCCCTTTCCCGTTTTTTTTTATATATATATATATATATATATATATATATATATATATATATATTTAAACTACCTGTCTTGTCGGCCGAAACGGCAGACATAACAGGGATAACCCTATGTTGTTATTAAAATGGAGCTCTTGTTTTGTCAGCCTCATGGAAGACAAATCAGGTAACTCCCTAATTTTTTTTTTTTTTTTTTTTTTTTTTTTTTTTTTTTTTTTTTTTTTAACCCCCTCCCCCCATATGTAATACTTTGCTCGAAGTGTTCCGCAGCACTCGGGTGGAAGCCGGACAAAATGTGGAAAATTAACTACTGTTCCCACCACAACCAGAAGAAAACCAACACCACCATTTATACTTTTAATCATTTTTTTTTTTTTTTGTTGCAATCTGAGACACAAATTCTGCAATTTTGACCAGCGGAAGGGCATTGAAAATTAAAAAAACCGACACCAATGTCACGGGCCGTTTCTTGTTGGTCCCGTCTCTGGCCTATGCTTTAACCTACCTTAACTGGTTCCTAATATGTGCCAAATTCTAACATTAAGTGAGAGGGAAGCGAAGGTAAATAAAACAATGCCGTTCTGTAGTCTCAATTGCAGTGTATTGTGCACTCAAAATGCAATGACAACTGTTATAATTAATTAATATAAAAGTATATTGATTAAACTTACATGTTGTGGGTTCTAACATTCCGGCTTCCACCCTTGCGCTCGCACTTTCTCTCGCACCCGTTCACCAGAGAGAGAAGATTAATAATGATAACGGAGTATGCATCGCCCCGGCCCGCAAGTGATGAGCTCGTGACCTCACACGCACTTTGACCTGTAGTTGTTAGTGCGTGCGAGCGCCTCGCCACTCATCCCTTGCTGAGTCACTTTATTTTGTCATTTGTGCAAATATGTGTAACAATAATATTAATTATTGCTACACATAATTGCACGTGACAATTATTAATTACTTTGTTTATGTAACTTTAAGTTATGCAATATTATAAAAAAAAATTCAGATCAAATAAAAAAATAAAATGCTACCTACAGTTATAAATATTATGGTGACTTTAATTGTTCACCCATTATAAGTTAACACGTTAGGTTAAATGCTCTAGTAACGTATGTATATTATATATATATATATATATATATATATATATATATATATATATATATATATATATATATATATATATATATATATATATATATATATATATATATATATACATACATACAATTTTCCTGTATATAGTAACACAGGAAGTGAACTTAATATTCAAAGCAAAGAGGTGCTACTTGATAGGAATAAAATTAGGCTTCATAATAATTTTTTGATTCTTAAATTTTATTTTTTGTTGAGCTTTCTCTCTCATCATATATTTATAATTTTTGTTTTCCGTTCTTAAGAAATCGCGAAGTATATATATTTTTTTTAATTTAATATTTTGCATACTAATTTAATAATGAACCTAATATGGAAGTAAGGATGTATATATTTAATTTAAAAATTCAATTTTATCATAAGGTAATAATATAATAGTTCTGTTAAAGTTAGGTTTTGAAAGTTATCTACTCTCTCACTCACGGTGTAATTTTATGCATTAATGTGCCAGTTAACCCTGATATAAATATGGATATAAGTAATTCATAAATAAAGTATAAATATATTGAATTTAATATTATAAAGGTTATTCACTTCAAATTTTTATGTGTTATTTTCTCAGATGACCACATAATTGTTTTTATAAATTTTGGTTTCTTCCTATTACTGTCCAAATAATCAAATGATAATCACTTTTGATTCCCATTATTGAATTTTCTTACGTTAATTTTTAGTTTCTGTGAAAACTGCTTAGAATTTGAAAACAAATCATCTCAAGGAAACTGCTTAACAAATTAACTTCTAAAATACGTATAAATGTATTTACACTAATATTTCCAATAATGTAATTTATAGTATCACTCTAAAAATTGATGCATTACTTTAGTTACGAATACTAACTTATTTAAGATAATCACTTGTAAGTTATTATGAGTAGCTAAAATAAAACATTTTAGCAAGTTATTAAAAATAGCTAATTTAAGTTGTTTTAAGTTTTTAAAGCTATTTTAAGTTAAAATAGCATAATTTGATAAAATGCATTATTTTAGCTACTCATAATAACTTAAAAGTGATTATCTTAAATAAGTTAGTATTCGTAACTAAAGTAATGCACCAATTTTTAGAGTGATCAATACAAGTATGATTAGTATAATATACCAGTAATATAATGGGTACTACATATACATTATTTCTATGTTCTTTACCCATTTCACGTATCTATTTAAGATACGCTCACTCATTTAACATTGTAAAAGGTAAGACCTTACCTGAATTTAAAATGTAACCGGAAGTTAGCCAGTGATAACATTAAAGGACTAGGGGTATATCAGTAGATAGTACCCATGCACTCGTAGTGAGTAAATATTCACTGCACAAACTTTAAATATTGAATTTCTATACATAGAATTTTATATCATTTTAGGTAAATTTAGGATGTATAAAAATAAATACGATTAAATAAATGTTTACTAGTTTTTAATTGATAATACTTTGTGCAAAATAGTGCAAATTTAAAATTTTAATAACCGCAATGAAAATTTATTCAACTCATATTAAAATTTTCATCCCATCGTAATAATTTTCTTCGTTTCTAATTCAGGGTTATACTTATATACTATCCTTTCTCCATAATAAATTCCCTTTCTTAATAATAATATCAGGTTATTATTTGATATTATGTTCGAACATATTTCTTTATGGCTGAATGACCACCCCCGCTTCTCTCTCTCTCTCTCTCTCTCTACTATGCATGGCTAGTTGGCACAATTCACGTTACTTCTAATATATTTCTTAGTGTCAGTTCCAGATACATACATGTATAATTCAATGTATGGCATAAGTCAACATGCTTTGAATTTTAATTTGTCACCATATATATTATATTATAAAGAGGTTGACAAATCACAAACAATTTCTAAATAAATAAATACTTATAAAGGACGAGGGAAAGTGTGTTCTTATTTAATATTGGACTTCAATCAATATTGTAATATTTACAGTTAAATTTTATAGGTTTTGTATTTAATTTCATATTGTTTGGGTTTTATTTAAGACTGAAAATAAGGCAGTAAAAGTTGTATGTAAGGCAGAATAAAATCTGGGAGTTTCTATTCAGTGATAAAAACTTTTAATACTTAAATCATTTGGTACTACAAATTTTGAAGTATAAAATTTTGAAATTTTACTTCCTCAAAACCAAGATGTATGGAAGTCCCAATTTATACTTCTTGTTCAGAGCTTGATATTTTTTCTCCCTTTTATATGAACATTCATTCTGAAATTTTTATCACAGACAGTTATTACCTGGCTAATAATTACCATTGTCTTTTAAATATATTTTCCAAAATAGGTGCCCAGCTTTTAAAATTCAGAGACAAAAACTTTTTTTTAGCTACAACCAGCATTAAGATTTTTAAATTGTCCACTCATTAAATTAAATAGCATATTAGCTCAAATACAAATATTTTATATACCATGTAGAGTGTTATATTATACCAATCATGTAACGTCCAGTAAAAATGGACTTAATTTTTAATCGAGTTAAGAATAAATAGATTCAAAAATCAATAATGTGTGTTAGCATGTTGTATAATTTATTTATTATATTTATTATAATTTATTAAGATTTATCCATAGTATTTAATATTTCTAAAATTTCTCTTGTATCATGATTTTGAACTATAAGAAGAATAAGAATCTTTATTGTCCCAGGCAGTTCATAGTAACAATCAAAGTTACAACAAGCATTGGTCTTGTCAAATAAAACTTTATAATAATAATAAAAAAGAAAATAAAGTAATAATAGTACGAACATGTAACAACAACAACAATATTCTAAACTATAGATATTATTATTGCTTTATATACTTGTATTCTTTTTTTACTCTGATTATGGAGTAAAACTAATGTATTTTTAGGCCAAAAATATTTCAGAGGGGCCTATGTTAGTCCCAACTATCGGAAACTGAAATTAAAAACTCTGCCCTTTAATTATGCTTAGGGTACCTTAAAACACCCCACAATTAAAAAAAAAAATCCAGTATGGGTAAATAAATAACACTTAATAAAATTAATGGAAAATTTTTTACCTACATTTTACATATAAATATTATTATGTCACCTCAAAATCATATTAACCGAAAAATATGAATGACATTCTTTAATAAGTAATTATACTATAATTAAAATAAGTATATATTTGTGGCATCAATGTTATATTTTGCAACGTTGCATTTTCATTCAATTCTTTTTTTATTATATTTCTTTAATAAAACAAATATAACGTTTTTAAATTTTTTGTTATTAATATTTTATTATTGTAACAATGATGTGTAAGCCAAACGATGCAGAAATTGCGTGTTAATTTTGCATTGTTGTGTTTAATAACAATACCAAACAGTACGTAAATATTTTGATATGTTTTATTCTATTTATATAACTCGTATTGAAATGGAATCCATACAAAAAAAAATACATCTTTGGAAAACTGTAATTTTTATGTTTTGTTTTATAATGAAATAGTGGAATGCTTTGTTAAAGAATGATTCTATAAAAGGCAACATTTTTTTTTTTTTTTTTTTTTTTTTTTAAGATTTAAAATATAACATATCTTGTAGCTTTTGTTGCTTAAATTGCATGAGACTTTGAATTGAATTCTTCTTGATTTTAAATGAAATTTTTTACTTTTTACGGTTTTATAAATAATAAGTGAACTTATTGATATAATCTATATGAATTTTAAAGCATCAATACTCGGAAAAAAAATACAACAAGATGTTTTAATGGAAGTTTTCTATGGTTTCCATTTGTCATTTCAAGTGAATACTGGGACAATTTCACAGTCCACAGTAGCCCTCTTGATTCTTATTATTTTTAACCTCTTCAACCTTTATTATATACGGGGTTCAGTCAGTGATCTTGGCCTCTATTTCAAGTATCGTAAAAAAGATCAAAATTATGCAAAAACGTAAGAAAATAAAAGCTATATTTTTTTGAAATAATATATTCGAGTTTTAAATTACTAAATTCTTGAAGTATACTTCAAAAATATGTAAATTTACTAAAACTGTAGCATCTTGTTATTGATATGTCTAAAAAAAAAAAAAAAAAAAAAAAAAACAAGATCTTTATTTCATAAAAAAAAAATTAAAATTCCAGATTATTATCCATTGTATTTAAAATAAACCGTTATATTTTAAAATAAAAAGTGATCTACAAAAAAAATATATATAATCTTGTAATAATATACCTTGTTTTGTATATAATATGTTTTGCATATTTTATTTAAAGAGATGAGCTAAAAAAATATATAACCTCAATATATTTATTTAATCGTGCGTGATTTTATATATATAGTAGTTGAAATCTTAATAATATGTTATTGAACCACGTAAAATAAAATCACTTCGATTATTAATAATAATCTTGAAACAGCAAAAACCTTCAATAATCATTGATGTGGAACTTTAATATTATACTGACGTCACTGTAAAGAAAAGACAACTCTATATCAAACCACTTTTATTTCTTTGAGGTGAGACTGCTGTATATTGCAACTAATTTTCTTTTATATATTATGTATAAAAAAAAATACTTATAATATATTATAGATAATATTTCATTTCCATATAAGTAATATACTTGCATGAAAACATGTAATATCGTGTTTGCACGATGTCATATATTTAATGTGTAATAAATTTGATGGCATGTAATATCCAGTTTTCATGCAGTTAAATGTATTGCACAATTATAGTATTGATCCATGTGAACAGGCCTTTAAATGAAGTTCACACTGTGTCATAATATAACAAGTCATATAAAAAGCGATGATTATGCGCGTGAATATGAACCCAATGTAAGTATGACAAAAACATGGCTTAAAAATATAGCATTTTCTAAAAGCTCTTTACTTTTTTTTTTTTTATTAGCTATTTTTTCGATCAATTAACCATGGACGATATAATTGTGAAAACCGTAATAAAGATTTAGATGACTTTCGATTGGTAATATAAAAAAAAAATATTGTGGTTTATCAGATGGGTTAATCCACAAATGAATCATACAATTATAATGGCAACATGCATAAAGTGTTTCCCAATTTTTTTAGTTTGCTCCATGATCATGAACTTATAGTCTTAAAAATACCCCCTTCCTACAAAAATAAAAGAGCACCAACAATTTCATTTCTATACTACATTTCTCATACTTTTTTCTAAATAATTAAAAAAAAAAGTCAATCGATTGAAATCAAGCATTATTATATTATAATAATAATAAAAATCTTAAATTAAAAAAAAATCAATTGAAATGAAATGAAAATGATATAATTTCACTACTATATAAGTACATATTAAATTACTTACGCCCGATTTTTTTTTTACCTATAAGATCGTTGCACTTGAGTTTGTTACCCTAACGTATATAGCAAGTAAAACTGGTTTGATAATATTTCAACTCTATTATATAGTTACGTGTAGCTCAAAAATAACATCTTTATGTATCTCCATAGTAATAATAATAATAATAAATATGAATTATTATTTAATATGTAAATTATATGTTTAAAAATATCTTAGAAATATTCTGAATATTGTAACGTCAGCTGCTTACAGCCTACATAATGAGGGTTAAAAAACTGATAAAAATATTTTTAACACCTGTCCCTAAATGTTTATTTTGTATAAAAGTTCTTTTGTTATATAGTTAAAAAAAAAATTTAAAGGAAGTGTAGTTTAAAAATATATTGAAAGTAAAGATATAAATATTTTAATTAAAATTTTTCTTAATTTTTCTCAAAGCGTCAATAAAATTAAATAATCGTTATTATTAAAAAGTTAAAAACATTTTTTTGAAAGGGTAAGGTTTAGGCTTCGAGCCCACTCTATTAGTCTTTTAACGCGAGAATTTTAAGTAAACAATCAATTTACTTCACACGTATCACCTCTTAAAATATGTTTTATAAATTCTAATAATAATATGATGAAAAAAATAATATTCTAAATTAAATTGTTAATATCTAATCAATAGACTTAACAAATTATTGACAATTTCTATTTAATTGTTAGTAATCACGCTTATTGTCTTTTCGATTTTTTTTTTAATGACTTATACTTTAATCAATTACAAAACTTTCATACCGTACATATATGTAAAATAAAAAAGTGCATCATAAACAATTGTATTTTACTATAATTATTATTTTCTTAACATTTCCACGGTTTGTAGCATGGTGAATGCCGGGTACCTATGGATGACCCATTAAGTAATTCCACGTGGTAGCTTTCAATGACTAAATTAAAATTAGGTAAAAGTCTATAATTTATTGAAATTAATAAATAGTAAAAACTAAGGTTATCAATAAAATAAAAGTAAATGACTTTTTTTTTTTTTTTTTTTTTTTTTTTGCTTTATAAAAATGTAAACAACATTTAGGAGACAGAAACTTTGTTTACATTTCAATTTTCTCACTCTAGAGTATGTTAACAAGCATAGAAACAACAATACATAAAAAAAAAAATAATAATAAATTGTCATTTTTTTCTCACAATTTGGGAAAGCTCAAAACTAAACTTTCTTTCAATACAATAGTAAAAACAACTATAAACGATTTCTAACACGTTTTTCTTCAGTATGCTGTATATATAACAAGAAAAAAGTTTTAAACAAAAGATGTTGAATCTAATTAATATTTTAATTTTCTTATAAATTAACTTAATTTTTATATAAAAATGAAGTATATGTACTGTATTGTCTATAATAATATTAATTACTTTTTTAATATAATTAAGTTTTTCTCCATTGTTTTTGTTCATCCATGATACCTGGTCAATAATAAATATAAAAATACGATACCCGGATGTTAAAAATTTGATTAAAAATATTTTTAGCCATTGAATTTCAAATTTGATATTCATAATTAAAGTTTAATGGAAAATTTAATATAATATAAAAAGTTTAAATATCAAAATATAAATTTTCTACTACTTTTTTTTCTTTAAACAATATCTATACGTATGCTATACAAACAGATTTTTTTTCTTAATATTTTAGGCATTTTAAATCTTTTTATAATTTAAAATTAATATTGATTTAAATTAAATTATATTTGTAATTTGAATTATTTTATATATTAATTATCTTTTTTATCATTAATATTACAAGTGTAGCTCGTTACCTACCTACCTTTATCTGTGATTAAAAAAATTCAAGTAAAGTCACCATCATGATAATTGATAATGGTTTGGAAAATTTATTGACAATATTGTATAGAGTTAGTGTGTTAAAAAGTCTGTAATTCAAAATTTTGTAACGCAAAAAAATAAAAAAATAAAAAATAAAAATAAAAATAAAAAGGCATTCCAAAATTGTTTTGTGCAAAATATCAAGCCCAAGATACTGAACTAAGCAAGCTCAATAATCATGCATATAATCTATCATATATGCATAACATTGAAAACACTATAGATTTTCAACAATGCAGGTTATCGTTGAGGCACGCGGGAAAAGCTTAGAGTTCCCTAATTCTGTTCGCCTTGTTTTTAGCGTTTTTTCTGCAAAAACCACCACACCAAAGCTTGAAATATTTAAATAAGGAATACTAGTCACACTCTAACGTGTTTTAAGACAGTAGAAAAATTCAAGAATTTTTCATCATGGAATAATTTCTAAAACCTATATGAAAAGAACGATTGGCAAATAATTTGTTCAAGCTAAACATTCTTTAAAAAAAACACGTCAATAATTTTCTCGATAATAAATTAGATAACTCATACATACACATCACATAAGAGTTCCTTTTCTAATTTCCCATATTAAATCACATATCAACATCTAATATACAATTAAACCAATTATCTTTATATATATTTCAAAATACAAACACTAATGATAGCATATCGCTTACAATGCGGATAATATTTTTTATATATGTATCAATGATCTAACATCCTAATAATCTATTTTTGATGTTTCCTTTTTCTTTTTTTTTTTTTTGTTATTATTAATTAAACTTAACTTTCTATTTCTTTTCTTATACATGTATATAAATATACTAATCTACTTTATTAATACAATTAAATATCAATTGTTATCACTAATGCTGACAATAAGGAAAACTTTCACTTTAAATTTTTAGATTGATAACATAGCAAAATTATCTCTCTCTCTCTCTCTCTCTCTCTCTCTCTCTCTCTCTCTCTCTCTCTCTTTTAAAAATGCGTTAAAATTTATGTTTGCTTTTTTTTAAGTAACCCATAGGTTGGTTGGTTGGTTGGTTGTTTGTTTGTTTGCTTGCCTGCTTGCTTATTTATTTATTTATTTATTTATTTATTTATTTATTTATTTATTTATTTATTTATTTATTTATTTATTTATTTATTTATTTATTTATTTATTTATTTATTTATTTATTTATTTATTTATTTATTTATTTATTTATTTATTTATTTATTTATTTATTTATTTATTTATTTATTTATTTATTTATTTATTTATTTATTTATTTATTTATTTATTTATTTATTTATTTATTCATTCATTTATTTATCTACATATCTATTCATATTATATTTAAATTTGAGAATCTACGTACCGTGAAAAGTAGGTAATCTTATAAAAAATATATAGTTAGAAATATATTTCTAAAACGGGAAAGGCAAAAAAAAAAGATCGTGGTATTCTGAACAAAAATTTGACCTTCCAATTGTTTTGTTGATTTGTGAGGGTCATATCATGACATAATAGAGATCTTCAAGGAATTTCACGATATTAAAACAAATTTGATATCAAGATAATTTAAATTTTTGGTTCTAAGTTATTAATTTTTAATGACTTAATTTTAATAACTTTTATTGTTTTTATTTTAAATTTTATTGATATATTAATTAATTTATGATGTAATTGAAATTATATTGATTAGAAGTCCAATTTGTATAAGGTTAGAATAAAATAACCTTAAAATATTTTTACATCGTTGGTTTTTAGTTATGTTTTTCTCTGAGATACTTTTTACAATCTTAGTTGTCAACTTTTTACTTTAATTTGCATAATTTGGGGGAGAGAAATCACAATTTTATGTTGTTTTTGTTGTCATGTAAAAAATATTAATGTGTATGTACGGTACGATGCAACATCTTATTAGATATCTAAATAAAAAATTGCTTTGCTTTATTTTTACAAGTTTTTCTCTCTCTCTCTCTCTCTCTCTCTCTCTCTCTCTCTCTCTCTCTCTCTCTCTTTTTAATATTATTATTATTATTATTATTTTTTCATAAATCACAAGGTACAATTATTGCAATAAAAAATGAAATTGTATTGGCTTATGGCCATTCAAAGCAATCAGATGAAGATTTCAGTTGACGCAAAACTCTATCTTATTATATGTTATTCCCATATGCCAATAGAATTTCATTTTATATTGCAATGACCGTACACAATCCAGCCAAGGCATAGCTTTATCGGTCAGTTCAAAAAATCTGTTGGTTCCTTAACTTAAAGTTAATTTAAGTTTTCAGACTATATAATGTATTTTATTGATTTATTTTTATTTATTTATTTCCACCATTGATACATACATTACAAGAAATATATAAAAAAAAAGTGAGAATACATTAATGATAGTATTGTAAAAACACATTTTACAATTGGTAACATAAAAATTGAAAGGTGGAAAGTATACAAGGTATCAAGCAATACAGTAATTTTTACAATAAATTTATGCATAAATAACTCATTAAAATATACTTTGTATATAAACATTATTTTTTACCAATATTTCATATTATACACTGTATATCCATTTGCTAGTGTATATAATAACATTATTTTGACCCCAACACTGAAAACGTCTTAAAGGGTTAAACATATATAACTTTAATACGTGAAGATGTATTTTTGTTATGAAGTATTTATACGTGTTAAATAAATAACACTGTATAAGAAATATGGACTTTGATCTTTGACACTATTTATTGACAGCGGGGGGAGGTAAGGTGCTCATATGACACACTCACTCTTCAAAGTAGCAACAGTATTTATCAGTACAGTATGTCGTGTTACATTATAAAATTTAATTATATTACATGGAAAGAAGAAATTACGTATAGCATAAATATATCTATATATCTATATCTACACTGAAATGATAATTTACGTAATTTATGCTAAATTTATGTCATTATAGCATAAATAATGCTAAATTGGAACAACATAAATAATTATATATACTGTACAACATAATATTTGTGCCTTGTAACATAGTTATTATGCAATATAGCATAAATTATGCTGTATTGAACAAATTGTGCTGAATAGCATAAATATTACGTATTTATTTTTGTCCATGTAATTATCTATATTTATATATTATCTAAATTGAAACACCATATAATTATGCTGTACAACACAGTATTTATGCTTCGTAACATAGTTATTATTTACTATAGCATAAATTACGTTGTGATGAACAAATATTGCTCAAAATTGGTTTGCATAAATAAGACGTATTTATTTGTGTCTGTGTGTCTTTTAAGAATTATAACATAATTTAAATGAGTGCTTTTTTATATATATCTTACATGAGTAAAAAAATATCTCAAAAATAGTTTCACACCTTTACAATCTCTATAAAAGAGGTTAAAACCCCCGTGTAGACCTCTACCATATAGATAATGGTTTTATGTGTGTTATGGGTCATGCCACGACTATAATAATATAAGATAATGAACTGAAAATGCATGCACTCACGCAATTACCTTTCACAGGTCATCATAAAGGTCAAACATGACCTCAGGTAATTTAAATAAATAGAGAAATTCATTTTTTTATTATAACTTGATTCTTTGATATGTATTAGTAATTATTATTTTATAATTTGTGGTTTAAAAGCATTTTAATGTTCAAGTATAATTGTTAATTTATAGTTTGTATATTAATTTATATTATATTTCAAATTAAATTAAAAGGTTTTAATTTTCTATAAGTAATTTGAAATTAAGAAAGTAAAATTTTTAGTGATTTTATATTACTTATTTTTATTAATATACTTTTGATGTTGTGGATTTTATTATTATTACTTGTAGTTTTAGAAATTTAATGCAAAAAAACAAAACATTCTTTCTAATATTTTGTTGTTATGTTTTTTTGGTTTATTTTTATAATATAACAATAATTAATAATTTAATTACTATGATAGCATAATTTGGCTTTCGACCTATATATCCAGTCCAATTCTTACAAAAAAAAACTACACATCAGATTTTTGTTAAAAAAATAGCAACAACGATAAAATACTTTATTTTTTTGTTCAACATGGAAAAAATCAATTATGTAATTTATGCTGCCTTGAATAATTACAATTTTCTAGAGCACAAATGCTGCTATTTTGGAAAAAAACATAACATACTTATGACAAACATCTTAAAGCCATAGACTACATAAAACAAAATGTGCTTTTTAATGAATAAACATGAAATGGCATCTTCAAAACTGTTGACAATTTTTACCAGAATGTTAATGTATCCCCACGAGAGAACGTGAAAATACTGTAAAGTATGCAATTTCCGTAACTATTCATGTTTATGACGTCAGAAACATGTAAAAATTAGTATGAAAATGTTGTGCGGGTTGCATAAATCTAAATTTATGATCACTACTACGGAGCTACAGTTGGGTTTTGAGACAAACTAAAGCTATTTATGTAATTCCCATCAAGTGTTTTGTGATATAAATGCTTATGTTTTTCTCTGGTCTATTCCTTTAACTATTATGCTATATAGTATAATAATTATGTTGTTATGAATGTTGTTGCATTGAGTTAGCATAATATTTATTATATTATGAACCATATTATGGTTTATCACAACCATTAGCGTGGGTTGATTAAAGAAAATATTTAATGAAAACATTTTTAAAGTTTAAAGTCCCGTATACATTAAAGGCTATTAAATCTGTGGATATAAAAAATTATCATTGCAAAAATATTCCATGAAATATTTTTCAATGCAAATAAAATTGTATGTTATAACAGTTCTAAAAACTAGGCTTGTTAGTTTGCAACGTCTCGTTAAACTATTGTTAACCTTTTTTGTTATCATTGATGTAACAATAAAATAAACAAAACAAGGGGTTAACCAGAGATTAAGACTTGCAAAATTATCAGAGCTAGTGGGAGAATTAGAGATAAATATTCTCTAATTTTTTTCTTTTTTTTTTTTAATGAGAAGAATTTAATATATTAAAAATTGTACATTCTTTAATATTCATTTTTTATTAAAAAAAAAATCAACTTAAAAAAAAAAAAAAAAAAAAAAAAAAAAAAAAAGGAAATAATTATCTACTTAAACATTTCATAATTATTCTTCCTTATTAAAAATATCAAAATTTAAAAAAAAAATTACAGCGTGTAAACTAGGTTTTTATATCAAATGCATAATGAAATTTTTAAAAAATAAAAACAATGCAATTCCTAGTTTTTGTTGTTTTAAAAAAACGTTAAAAAAAGTAGGAAATTCACACAAAAATTACTAAACGTCAAGATTTGTTTTTTTAATGAGAATGTGTGAAATTTTGACACAGCTTATATCTAGATGTCACGTTATATTTTTATATTTCATATTTTTGCAGTTATAGTCACGGTTAAGGAAGATTCTTTGTAAAAAAAATAATATGATTTTTTTTATAAAATTGTTTGATTGTTTCTTGAGTATTTTTTTGTATAGAAAAACGTTTTGAAGACAAACATTTTTATAACTGTTCATCTTTTTTTCTCCAAGTTAAAGTGCAAGGAGAGTACTTACAATATTTAATAGAATTTCGATTTGTAGACCAGTAAAATAATAATACTATCAATATAATGCTATGTTCTTTTTATTTTCAGATAGTTTATAATTTAATTGCTCGCATTTTTTTTTTTTTTTTTTTTTTTTTTGCAAGCTTTGTGATCATGAAACTGTTTATTTTATTCTTTTCTATATGATGAAAAATCTGATTTTTCAAGTTTGTAACAATGAAAAATGTTCTAATGCAAGTCATTAATTGATAGGGGAAATTAAAATATAGTGCATGGATTCAAAATGTAGACTGTTATTAAAGAAGGGTAGAGTTTTTGTTTATTTTTTAATTCTTAGTTGTTGTTTTTTAATTTCAAAATTTAAAATTCTCTATTCATTTCTTTCATCCTACACACACACACAATACATAAAAATATGCATCAGTCCAGGTTATTGCTTAAAAATAAAACATAGGCAACTAGAAATGATAGTCAAGCATATATATTATACAAAAAAATAATACACAATTTAAAAATAAACAAAGACAGTTTACTTTAAATGACTGAGTCGTTCATAAACTCATCGACTTGAGTTTAAGAAAATAGACCCAGTATAGAATGAACGTCATTTATCGTATTTTTACAAAATAACTCAAACTAAATTCTGAGGTGCTCTATTTATAACTATAAGTTATAATAATGCGAGAAAATTTATTGAAACAATATTTTTAGTAAAAAAATAAATAACAATAAATAATAACAATAAAATGATGATTTTTTTTCTGTTATAGGGTATTCAAACATGGCAACTGGGCGTAAGTACACTTCATTTTATAATCAAAACAAAAGCGTGTTTTTAAAAATATGTTAAATTTTGTACAATCACTTTCTTCACATATATATGATATAAAAATAAAAATTTCCCATATTTTGAATTTTGTAAACAACAAAACTTTTACTTTATTTTACTAAATAATAATTATTAATTTTAAATGCTACTGTACATTATAAAAAATTTATGTATTCAGGCCAAAGTCGTGAACATATATATTTTTTAATATTTAAAAAATATAATAATTACCATAAAATTGAATAATTCATAGTTATAATTACTTTTTGTTGTAGAACTAATTTATAAATATGGATGACTAATTTTTGTTTTTTAAAATTGACATTGAATATGTCACGTTTGCTTTGGTTCTTAATTATGTTAATTTATAAATCATGAGAGTTAATTAGAGGTAAAATTCCAATATCCTAATATGCAATACATTTCATACAGTATGTTTTGAAAATTTCAATGTACATAATAGCTTTTTACTATTTTATATCCAATTTAATATACTATTTCTTTTAAAATTTTAATGCGTATATTTTTAATAGTATTTTTGTCCCTGTCACCCTACTTTCTACATATTTAATGTTATATTGCATAAAAAAAACATGTTCATATTTACAATTTATTTATTAATAACGAAGGTTAAGGATAATTGATGTTATTTGTTTTGCCAATACTAATTTATTTATGTTTGTGTCATTTTATAATAAATTATTTTATTAACATAAAAATACTATAGGTTATTTATGTATTTTATTTTTTAATTTGGTAAAAATAATTCAATTTCTTCATTTGTGAATATTTATGACAAAATAATCGATTGAAATCGTGGAATTTAATAATAAGTTTATTATGAGATCAATAAGCATAATTGCTGATTTGTGTATCAATAGAAATGGCCATACTTTTGAAGCGTTATTTATTTTTTTTTTCAATCATGTTCTTGTGCTATACCTTTACGATAGTACCACCAAGACATTGATATATCCATATGTATAATGGAAACCGCACACTTAGGCCGTCCAATGCTTAAAGACACAGTCCGGCATTTGCCTTGATAGCCTAGAGAGACCGTGGAAACTCTAGGCAAGCTGGACGGTGCAATCACATTAATCATGCACCAAATAACACAATTTTAATTTTTAAAGTTCTCATATTCGCAGGTTATTTTAAATAAGGTAAAGAATAGGCATTTTATTTCTCTCTCTCTTTCTCTCTCTCTCTCTCTACTCGAAACGTCATTACAAATCATTGAAATGCAAAACCACATAACGCGAACATTGACTTTGAAAATACAACGTATTTTCCACAACTAAAAATTGAACATATTTTTTTTCCATATTTTGATTGATACTTATTTTTTATACGATAAAAATTTAAAACATGAAGATTTTCTGAGAAATCAAACAATAGAATTGGAAATAAAAAAAGGTTAATAGATATTTTTTTATACAAAGTATAACGGAACACATAGGAATTGTTTATAAATATTCAATGATATTAAAGGAAACGTGATATTTTGTAAAAATTAAGAACACATTTAAAACTTTCCAATAAAATGAGTATTGTTTTTGTTGTATTAGAATTGTGTTAAATACTGTTCTTTTAAGTTAGAAAAAAATAAAAGGTCATTTTTTTTAGTACTTCTTTTCTGGGGAGCCCTTCAAATTTCACAACTTGCAATAGAATTATTTCCATTGTTGCAAACTAGGTGATCAAGTTTGTTTTTCCATAAAAAAAGTATTTAAAACACATTTTGAAAATTACATTGAATTCATAGTTTTGACATTTATCTCTTGATAAGATTTTTGAACATTATTTTCATTACATTTTGATAAATTAAATAAAAAAAATATTAAAAAAATTACGGGGTTAGAAAATTTGAAATTGCAATTTTTTAAGTGCAAAAAGACTAAAAATATAATTGAAATGGCTATCAATTAACGTTATAATCACATTTAGAGTTAATTATGATTATTCTATAATTTATTTAAGGGAGTAGGGGACCGACGTCGGCCATTAGACTCAAACTTTTATCGGCAAAAAAATCTGAAATTTTGCACAATGATACTTCTGCTTAAGACAATTTCAAATATATAAAATTTTTGGGGGGTCACCGTGCAAATTAATTTTATATGATTTTTTGAAATTTTTAGCCCATAAGGCATAATGTTAATTTCAATAATTTTTTTCTTTTTTTTTTGGACGGTGACACATCTTGAAATTTTTATCACGGCTAGGTGTGACCCTTAGCTACACAATGACACCAAGTTTAGACCCAAAACACGAGCTAGTTTTTGAGATATAAGGTCGGTCCCCTACTGCCTTAAGTAGAAATTATTTCAGTTATTTTTGGTAACTTAGTGTTTCATGCTATAAATAAAATTTTGTAACATGGATTGTAAAACAGTTGGGTTAAATTAAGAAATTGTATGCCTGATTTCTCCCAATTAAAAGACATTATTTATTATTATTCCCCACAGTGTTAATTCAGTCAGTTTTTTTTAACCATTAATTCAATATTTAACTTTTTTATCAGGATTAGCTTAGACAATAAGCTTATGATAATAGATTAATAGAAGATGGAAATACATAGCTACGTCCTTTTCTTTTTTTTTTTTTTTTTTTTTTTACTTTTACATTCTTTTTTCATACTTTTTTGACCCATGCTAAAATTTATCTAAAAATTGAGAATCCATCCAAATTTTTATTCATCTATTTCGTTCAATTTTTGTTCTCGTCCAATATTAACCTTTTTTGGTCCTGTTCTATTTACGTGAATAAAGGATCAAAGAAGGAAAAAATTGGCCGAGAACAATAATTTTACTAAATTGGACGTATAAGGAACTTATATAAGGGAATACAAATGGATTAAAAAATATATAAGACCTCTGACCCTTTCTCTATAATTACCAATTTCTAAAAGAGCTCTTCACATATAGATGACATTTAAAAAGAGATATATTGATAGTAAATGAAATAATGATGATTAATTAAAATTCTTAATGTTCACTTCATTCATTCATCACCACAAAGTTCAACCTAAATACTATAAGTTAATCACAAGTGCACATAATATAAAAAATTGCATTTAGTTCATTCCGTGTAAACCGGGTCGAGAAAATTCTTTTTCAATAAATTTCTTCTGTGATCTACTTCAATTCATACATACATACATACATACATATAAATAAAATACCAATACCTTTTGAATGAAAATGACAAACATTATTTTTTTTTCTCTTTCTTCTTAAAATAACGGTATTATGAAGTACTTTTTTTATGTGTTTACATAATTTACACATTTCATTAATTATTTATTCAAGTTGGTCCTCTGAATTAATGAGCTTGTTGAAAATTAAAAAAATATATTACAAGGCGTTTATTTTAAATGTCATTATTTTTTTTTTGTAAGTAGTTTATAGTGTTTCACGTCATATAAAAAATATTGAAGTTATATTTTTTCCACTTAATGTTAGACAAATCTTGTTTTGCTAAGTTTAATTTTTTTCTTTTTATCAATTAACACTCCTATAACAAAAATTTTAAAATGTTACTAATGACAAAAAAAATAATAAAAAATCTAAGATAAAAAATTTAGAGTTGTTTTAAAATAATTAATTAAAATCTCATTAAAATTTTTAAATTTTTGTTATAAGAGTGATTAATTAAATTATTTTGGATCAAAAGTTCAATTTAATTTATTAACAATAAAGTTCATAAAGGTTATTATATTTTTAAATATTTAAAGATGAAATACCATTAGTATTTTTTACTGATTTGGTAAAACATTGGTGCTAATTATCAATTTATTTCATAATTATGGTTGAAAGTCAATCCTAAGTTGTTGACACTTAGAAAGCTATTAAGTTAAGAGCGTTTTTTATGTACGGAGTCTTATCCTTTACCCGGGATATCTAAATTTTAAACTCTAGGAGATTGATAGTTGGGGATAGTTTATTAAGAAGATAGTTTTTTATTTTTTGTTTTTGTTTTGTTTTTTTAAGGCGTAGAACACGTTGAACAAAAAACATGTTTAATATCCTAACATATCTAAATATCAACGTTGATTTGGCCGGAGTTATTGATTTCTAATTTATTTTCCATTCACAAAATGACATCTACGGGTTTGTGACGTCACAGCTCACTAGTCCACGAGCGCGGAAATAGGAGAGCTATGACGTCACAAACCCGCAGCTGTCATTTTGTGAATGTAAATTAAATTAAAAATCAACAACTCCAGCCAAATCAACATTGATATTTAGGTATGTAAGGATATAAGACATGTTTTTTATTCAAGGTGTTCTACGCCTTAAAGTTTTCTTTACAAACCTACCAATAATTGAGACTTGCGCCAAAATCTAAGTCCTAACCATATGCCAAAAATCAAGTATAATTAAAGATAATTTTTTAATAAGCTTATTATTATAGTAATAAGCTTATTAAAAAATTATAGTACTACAGTACTAACTATTGTTATAATATATACAATCAACATTCTTAAGTTCAGAAAAAAAATAATAATAACAACAAGAAAAATAACATCCAAAAATATTTGATATCCTAACGATCGAAAAACGTTAAAACATCTAAAAATACACTTAATGAAAATATAAGTGCAAAATATAGAAGAAAAAAATGTATACAATTTTCAAAGTATTTTTAAGCTGAAGTATAAAAAAATACAGTAATATTATAGGAAAAACACATTGGTAATTGAAAAGAAAGAAAAAAACATTGTATGTTCAATGTATGAATAATGACCTTTTGTTTCACGGAAGTGTATCTATCTAACAACAATAACAAAACACCCTATACTTAAAATTATCATCAACAGAACTATACTTTTCAAGACAATAAAATAATTACAAGTTTTTTTTCTTCTTATAAAACAAAAAAGACACAAGAAATTAGTTCTACGTATAATTTGATACAACGTGAGTAACAAATTTTACACGGAGAAAAAATTTTAAGGCGGGAAATCATCTACTGAGAGATTTGACTAAAAAGTTGTAAAGAAAGAAAAATCTGAAATTTTGAACAGTGATACATTAGTATAAAGTATCTTCAAAAATGTGAGAAAAATTTGAGGTGTCACCATGCTAGATTTTAAATTATGATTTTTTTGAAGTTTTAGCCCATAAGAGCCTATGTTAATTTCAATAATTTGCTCTCTTATCTGATGATGGGTTCTGAATTTTTTATTATTAAAGATAGCTTTTACTTTCAAATGGAATTATAAAGTTTAGAAGTTTTATTTTTAGATTTTGACATACGAGTCATCTTAATACAACCCTTAAAGCCATAGACCACATAAAACAACATGTGCTTTTTAATGAATAAACATGAAATGGGATCTTCAAAATTGATGACAATTTTTACCAGAATGTTAATGTAGCCCCACGAGAGAGCGTGAACATACTGTAAAGTATACATTTTGCGTGACTATTCATGTACGTCAGAAACATGCAAAAATTAGTATAAAAATTTGCGGGTTGCATAAATCGAAATTGCTGATCACTACTACGGAGCTACGGTTGAGTTTTGAGACAAACTAAAGTTATTTATGTAAGTCCCATCAAGTGTTTTGTGATATAAATGTTTATGTTTTTCTCTGGTCTATTCCTTTAAACCTTTTCTATGTTTTTTCTGCTCCGTAAATATGTAATGTGCTAACAATAGTTTATGCTATGGTGCTATACACTTTCTTTTCTTTTACTTTTGTGTGTAATATAGATGTATGAAACTTAAGTAATACATATTATGATTTATGATGACTGATGAGAAACACATTGTTGAAGAATTAACTATGGTAACAGATAACAAATCTACTTTACCATTCATATAGATTACTATCGGGGATAAAAATTATAAAACACAAATTGTAATGAATATTATAACAATTATTATAAATTTAGCTAAATTAGCAACTCATTTGCATACATAAAAATAATTTAAAAAAATACATAAAAGCATTATAAAAAAAATGCTATTTACTATCAGGTAGCATGGTGTTAAAAATTGTTTTAATAGTAATAACAAAAAAGATAAATCAAGATAAAAAAATTATATAACAATTGTTTTTATGACCAATGAACTTACAAAGTACATTTTAGTACCGTTTTAAAACAATTTTGTAATGAAAATTGAACTTTTACCGTGTAATTTTTGTAAATAATAATAATAATAAAATGTATATAAAAAAGGCTCATGTTTTTAATATCTTTGGTACAAAATCTTTTGGTCTTTAAATGAACACGAATTTCGTTACTGTTATATTTTCGTACAAAGCACAACAAAAATAAAAGTTTAATTGATTTTCATGTATATCTCAATTAGCTACACTTTCAAGTGAAAAAACGTTTTTTTTTATACTCATATTGTAATTTTTATATATTCTACAGTACATTATACTTTTACTTTTTTTTTTTTTTTTTTTTTTTTTTTTTTTTAAACCAAAGGGTGTGTTTTGTTAAGTTTGTATTATTACTTTCACTAATAAAGTCTGAACTTGCTATACTTATTTTTAATCAAGATTATCTATATTCAATATTAATTAATATAATAATAATTAACTTGGGTGGTACTTTATTGTATAATAATTTTGACGAAATTCATATTAAAGGCATAGAAAACATGAAACAACACGTTCTTGTTAATTATTAAACACAAATTTGGAATCTACAAAACTGATGATAATTTTTACAAGAATGTAAATGTGGCGCTACAAGAGAGCGTGAAAATACTGTAAAGTATGCTATTTGTGTGAAAATTTCTGTTTATGACGTCAGAAACAGGCAAAAATTAGTATGAAAATGTTGTGCGGGCTGCATGAATTAAAATTTTCTAATCCCTGCTACGGGATTTTGAGACCAATTAATGTTATTTATGTAAGTTCCATCATATGTTTTGTTATATAAATGCTAATGTTTTCATGTTGTCTATGCCTTTAAGATTTTATTAAAAATAAGAACCGAAATAAATTATTTATTGCAATTTCATATTATTTTGCATATTATACGAGTTACTTATACATTATGATGATTGTTGTACAGTACAGTTATTTTTATGCAAAAAAGGTAAAATTTCCCACCTTATTGAAGAATGTTTTTATGGCGTGACGAGTCAAATTAAAATATCATTTTAGTTCTTCTATATTAGTACCATATATTTAAATACACGTATTTGAATTCTTAAAAATTGGTTTGTCGGAATAAATATTTTTCAAAGAAATACATATGGGTAAGATTTCTTAAATATATTTGTTTAAAGGCGTATAGAACACCTTGAACAAGAAAACATGTCTAATATCCTAACATGCCTAAATATCAACATTGAATTTGCCGGAGTCATTGATTTCTAATATATTTTCAATTCCTAAAATGGTAGCTGCGGTTTTGTGACGTCACAGCTCACTAGTCCACGCGCACGGAAATAGGCGAGCTGTGACGTCACAAACCCGCAGCTACCATTTTAGGAATGGAAAATAAATTAGAAATCAATGACTTCGGTTAAATTAGGTATGTTAGGGTATTAGACATGTTTTTTTGTTCAAGGTGTTCTACGCCTTTAAGTGCATATAGATTTTTTTTCTAATAAGTTTACAGGTACAGAATTTGAATTCAACCTCAAAATGCTATTTAGAAGTAAGAATTACCTATGTTAAATATTGAAGAGTAGCTAATCGAAATGGAAAAAAAAAACAACTTAAAATTGCAGTTTTGGTTTTTTAAATTATTAAATTACTCTAAAAATTTAAGTTTTACATAAAACACAACAATAATACAACTTTTACATATATATTTTATTTCATCAGTACATTCTAATTAAATTTTTTAACAGTGTTCAACACAAATTTACGTACATAAATTAACACTCATAGACAATTGTGACATTCCTTCACATTCTACCAAATTGAAAATTAACCCTATTCTCTTCTTATAATAATAATAAAATAAAAAATAAATTCAAGGACACAATAGAATAATTACCTTGAATATAAATTATAATTTAAAGAATAAATTTCTATTGTATTAAAAAAAAATGTTACATAATCTAAATTTTGGTATATACGAGAAATGTTTAATGGGTCGTACCTTCTTTTATATATATATATATATATATATATATATATATATATATATATATATATATATATATATATATATATATATATATATATATATATATATAAACAAAGAACCATTCCCATGGAATCTAATCAAAAAAATTTCTAAGTAAGTATTATAATGTTAAAAAAAATTAAGGCTGATTTAGTAATAGTATTTTGTCAATATGTATGTAAGTTATTATGTAATATAGATTAATTACTTTTGCGATGTTGTTATTATTTATA
This sequence comes from Ecdyonurus torrentis, assembly GCA_949318235.1. Classification (NCBI taxonomy): domain Eukaryota; kingdom Metazoa; phylum Arthropoda; class Insecta; order Ephemeroptera; family Heptageniidae; genus Ecdyonurus; species Ecdyonurus torrentis. The sequence continues at coordinate 16,335,164 of OX439134.1, forward strand.
GGTAATAGATCATTGTGTCATGATCTACTTACAACAACAAAAAAAGATTAATTATTCTTTTTTTGTATTGAGTCGCATATGAAAATATTATTGAGCAGTTATTATAATGGCTTCAAGAAAGAAAAAAATGTTAATTTATAATTTTGCTACAGGCACACTTTTTATACTGCATTACGTATAGCTTAATAAACATTTATATTACTGATTTTATTTTAGACTTCAAAACAATTAAAGGCGTAGAACACCTTGAACAAAAAAGTTGTGTAATATCCTAACAAACCTGATGATCAATGTAGATTTGGCCGGAGTCATTGATTTCTAATTTATTTTCCATTCACAAAATGTCACTGGCGGTCACTGACGTCACAGCTCGCTTGTTTTACGCGCGCGTGAACCGGGCGAGCTGTGACGTCAGTGACCGCCAGCGTCATTTTGTGAATTGAAAATAAATTAGAAATCAATGACTCCGGACAAATCAACGTTGATTTTCAGGATTGTTAGGATATTGCACAACTTTTTTGTTCAAGGTGTAAATTATCATTACGTTATAATTGTATTATTCTATTATGTACAGATTCTATGATGAAAATTTTATTCTATTAATTGTCTTTATGTAATGTATTAAGAAACTTTTTTAACCCAGGCAGTTTAAAGTAACATTGGTTGTCACCAGAAGCGTTGATCTAGTCTTTATTTACAATGGACCACTTGCAATGAAATTTTTTTAATTGTTGCAAACTGTAATTGCAAACGATTTTTCCATAAGAAATGCATTAATAATATTTCAAGTTATTTTAAAAACTTCGTTCATTGCAAGTGGTTCATTAATAAAAATAATAACCTCGAGGACAGAGTTCTGGGCACAGCTAACATCGTGCGCAAAGTGCTTAGTTTGTAATCCCTCTATATGCCACCTGCAGTTTCTAATAGATAATTGGTACTGGATTATTCTCACCTTCACCTTGAATCAAGTAGGATTCCGGTGTTGGTGTTATAGAAGAAAAAAGAAAAGAACTCATGATAATAATTTTAAAAAATAAAAATTTTACTTATATAAACATTCAAAATAAAAATTCATTTTCAGTAGTCTTATTTTACTATACTTTAACAATTATTTCATGGGTCATTAATTAGTCAATAAAGTGTTTAATTAATGCATTAATGCTGCATTAACCAAAGTCTCCAGCATGTATAAATGCATAATGAAATGCAATTTTACATCATAATGTCTGTACCTATTCATTTATGTTGTCAAGTTACATTATTATTTAAAAATCTTTTTACATTTCAATAATATCTCTATACTGTACATTTATATATTTATTTTTTCAAATTGAAACTCTTATACAGTATTAATACCATTCAGAAAGAAAAAAAATGACAAAACAAAAGTATAATGACCTTTAAAACATATTATACCGTAATATCAAAATAAAAATATTATATTATAATAGCAAAATCTATTTCTTTTTTTGTCTTGTTCTTTCAATCATAAAACAAAGATAAAATATAACGTTTCACTTTTTTATGTTGTGGTATTATGAAGAAAATCATTCTAAACTGAATGAAGTTAAAACTAAAACCATTTCCTTTTCATATTAAATTATTGAAGGATAATCATTAAAAATATAAAAAAATATAAAAAAATATATAAGTTTAAAAATTATTCATGCATAAAATAGTTTTATCCTTTACTATAAATAATAAATTTTAACATTGAAGTTCTTATACGATGAAAGTTTTGAAGACTTATGAAATATTTTAGAGTCACATATATAGGATATAAAGTAAGGTCATTTTTGTATTGTTTCTTTAAAAGTATAAAAAATGAGTAATATCTCTGAGAAACTATGGGTTTTATCCAAAGTAACATTATATGGATTAGAAAGAAAAGAAACAAAAAATCAAAAGTTATACTTTTTTTTCTATAAAATAAATAGGTAGCATTTTACAATTTTCTCTCTTTTTAGCTGTGACTGCTGTGAGATATGATTTTTAACACTAGTTCTTTTAATTTGAGCAATTGGATAAAAAAATGCATATTTTTGAAATTAAAAATAATTTCAAATTCCAAAATTGTAAAAGCACATTTAACTGCTACAAATTTGTAAGAATTTTGTTTATTATAAAAGAAAAATTACATACATTATTCTGTTAAACAGTTTAAAAATTATTTAGATTTTAATGATTACTTATGGGCATACAAGAAAATTAATTGTAAAATTACTAAGAAAAAAATACCATAGTTTAATGTATATTATAAACAAAAAATCAAATAAAAATGGACATTCTATTTTGCATTATAAAAAACTAAAATGTATAACCATTAAATTTATTTTAATAATAATATTCTTCCTCCGTTTTAAGTGAAAATTATAATTAATCACAAATTCCCGCTAAAAAAATTTTAAGTCATTCATATTTTTTATACATTAATAAAAAAATAATAATAATAAAAAAAAAAAAACTTAAGGTTAAAAAAAAGTGTAAAGGTTTCTCGTTTTTAAGTTAAGTAGGTTAAAACTGAATTACAACATTTTTAAATGATTGCAACGATAAATATAAAGTCAGTCTGATATAAGTTGAACTTATTTATAATATAACAGTATAATGTTATATAGTAAGAAAACAAACAACTTTTATATAGTATTTTTATCGGAAGTATAATTAATTATTTAAATTATGCGGGTGTAGACTTTGAATAAAAAGAAACTTTCATTTAAAATAATAATGTAAAAAATTTCACTTATTTATTAAACAAAAGATTTAAAAGATAAATATGCTAAAATTTTATTTGTATTTAACATTTTTATCTTAATTTTATTAAAGAATGAATAATTTCTCTTATATATAAAAACTTCCTGAATTGTTAAAAAAAATTCATGTTTATTTTTACGTAAATTTGGTGGTTTTAATTGACAACTTGTTGATGAACTGTTTACTGTTACAAACTTCTTTATTAATAAATAAATAAACTTTTTAGTGACTGTATTATTAAATAATGGTCAAATTAAATCTTCAATACTTTCCTTATGGCAAAAAAAAAAAAAAAAAAAAAAAAAGTCACAAATTTTACAAAAGTGAAATATTATGCATCGTGTAAGTCATCAAATAAACTATAATTTATTGCATTTTTATGCTGCACTCGCAAATATGTGTATAGCAAAGAAAGTCATACCCTAAATTATTATATTTTTAGTACAAAAAAAAAGTTAAAAATTTAAACTTTTAACCTAAATAGATAGTAGATAAGATAAGAGAACGCCAGAAAAAATAATATTAATAAATTGAAGTCACTTATATTTTAAAACAGTAACTGTTTTTTCACTTTTTTTTTGTGAACTGATATGAAAAATATGAAACATAATTAATTGATATTTTGTGTTTAATGGTTTTTATATTTTATCTTTTCAAGGGTCTCAGTTTTTTTATGTTTACGTACATTATAATTTTAGTTAATATTATACAATTTCAGTTTCAGTTTATTTATTTATTGAAATATAGCATTTTATTGTTAGTGCCATATAATATAATTAATAGCTTATTTGATAAAAAAAAATCTTAAGCTTAATTTGAAGAAGTTGCCACTTTTTTATTATTATTTTAGAGCGTTGGTGAAGTTGGTATTATATTGTTGAGTATGGCATGCACATAATATTATGGCTTTGAAGCATTTCAATATTTCTAGTAACCTTAGTTACGTACGCTGCAATATTATCACTATGCAATAAAAAATTAATTAATTTCTGTCTCTTTTGTAAAAAAAAGTGACACAAAATATCATTTGAATGTGCTTAATTTTTGCCTATACAGTGCAATATCCATTTTAAAAGCACTTGTAATTAAATTCATTGCACGCAGATTGCATTACACTTTGTGAATAAGGTCCATTGTTCAATTAAAGAAAAACATAGAAAAAATTAGTAAAAAAAATTACTCACCAGAACTAGTTCTCTCCTCCACAATATATCTCTGTTTCGTATTATCCATAATTCTTTCTCGACGTTCAATAACATCTCCAGTATTAGCATGATGATGATGATTATTTCTTGATGATGATGTCACAACAGCATCAACAATTTTATTTCTTGATACAACATGATGATGTAAATGATTTGGACTTGGTGGTGCATCATCAGAACCAATACCACTTGAACCACCACTTGATTCTGGTGGTGTTAATGCTGGATCATTAACTAAACCAGTAATATTTGCATTTCTACATCTTCTTAATTCAATACCAGTTAAATTACCACGTTGTCTATGTACTGTATCATAATCTCTAGGTGGTAATAATAATGGTCCACGTATTCCATGTAATTTTTCACGTAATTCAGCTGCTAATGAATCATATAATGTAGCTATTCTTTCACCACCACGATCAGATGAACCAGATGATTCAGTATCTCTAGTACTTGTACTTCTACCATCACTACCACCAGTTGATCTTCTATTTAAATTATTATGACCATTTAATAATCCTTTAGCTTGTAATCTTGTTTCAATATCATTGAATTTCTTCTGATTATCAGGTCTATCTATTAATGTTTGTAATTGTGAACGTAATATAGTTGCAGTTTCAACTGAATCACATCTATAACAATGTACATGTACTGGACATCTTGTTATAGGGTTGTATATTAATAATATACATGATACTATATCATCATTAGGGGATGATTCTTGTACTACACATGTAACAGCATGATGTGGTATAAAGTGTTTAACTATATCACTATTAGTACCAGTTTTAGTACCTGTTACATTTTGTATGATTTTTAGTCCTTTATGACTAACTTGTAATGTTACTTTAAATGGTTCTACATCTCTTTCTTTTTGTATTAAATGTCTAACTATTGGTTTAACATATTCTTCACCACGTAAACCTTTAGCTTCTTGAGCACCTAAAAACCATACATAATATGATGATTTTTTAATATCTTTAATATTCATTTTATTATTATTATTATTTCTATTACTAATTTTATTACTAGGACCTTTTAATGCCATAATATTAAATACATTTCACTATATAAAAATTCACATGGCCTGCTTTTTTTTTTATATACGTACAAAGGATGTTGCACGACCTTATTTTACTTTAACTTGTGTTTTATAAAAACGTTTTTCGTTCTTTCTTTCTTTACGTTGCCTTTTTTAACGTTACTTGTTTGTTGGAGGGAGTTTAAGTAGGGGGGAGGGAGGGGGGGAGTTGTTTAAGTTCTTCCGTTGATATTTCCTTTGCTTTCACAATTCTGTAACATAAAAAGAAAATACAATATTAGTTCAGTTAAGTACATACATATAAATTGCAATTTATGCAGAGTAATTATTAAAATTTGCAATCATTCTGTGAAAAAATTAAAACTGTGAAATTAAAAATAAATCATTCAAATCTCCATGTTATAAATATTTATATTTATAATAAATTTTAGTGTGTGTGCAGAATTAAAAAATTTCCCCTTACGTAATCATTTTGACCTTACTTTTTTTCTTTTTTAAATGTTTGTTTTTTTATATATTATACTGATTAGAAATTTGGTATATATATGTATATAAAAAGTTAACAAATAATATGTAAAAACCACAGATCTAAACCAATTGAATCAATGCAATTTTAAATAACCACAAAATTATATATATTTGTCAAATATTAGTTGTGCTTTTATTATCGCCTTAACATATTTTAATATTATGATTTTTACAGTAAATTTTGTTGATATCAGCTACATCTTCCGAACTCGAAAATCAATCAATTTTTATGAAAATTTTATAAAAGTACACAAAAACTGCTTTGTTCTTTCATAATGCTATAGTATGCACTTACGTATCACTTTTTGTGAAAAGAGTTGTATAGAGTACTATAGAGTATTTACATACTCTGTTTATTATAAAACTTTAATCTATTGCAATGGATATAATATGCGTTTGAATTTCACAGTTGTCACGCAGTACAATGTGACAATGCCATACTTTTACTATCCATATAAATACACTGCAACTCCATTGTCAAATAAAATAAAATTTTATTATATCACATTGTAATATACTGTACTCACGATTGTGATAATATATTTTACTCGTACCATATAAAAACACACGCTAAATTTACAATGCCATTCTAATGATGTTCGTAAACCCTGATATTTTGCTCCAAAAAATGCGCAATTCTATTTAAAAACATTATGTGATCGTCATTTGTTTCGTGGTTTAAAGCAAAAAAAAAAAAAAAAAAAAAAAAAAAGGTTATGAACACCATTTATATGGTCAAGATCCATATGTATGGACCTTGAAGAAAAAGAGAGACTGAATTTGAATGGTAAAATATAATCAGTAATCACACTATACATTGGACCTTTTCTACAACATTAAGTCTTGAAAATATATCTCTTTATTTAATTTAAATTATTCATTTATTACCAAGTACATTAAAAAAGACTCTCAGCCTTCATTTGTCATAATAACTTCATAAAAAATCTTTAACCTTTAAATATACAAAATGTTTTATTTATTTATGAGAGTTTTTTTTTTATTTTGCTACGTCATGAATATATAATGTAAAAAAATTATATAACTGTTAAATACAAAACTAAAAACTTATTGTTCACTAGTGTTACGTACTATATACTTTGCATATCATTAAATATCATAGTATTATATAGTTATTGTAGAATGTTATGTTCATGTTTTTTTGCCCATAGCGAGTCAGGTGCAATCTTTTAGCCCCGTTTTAAGTTAGCATCCTTATATTATGTGTCATCGTTTATGTAGGTAACGTATGTAAACTGTATTGTGATATATCAAACATAAATTAATATACTATAGAATTTTCTGTAAGTGATCAACTTTTAATTACATTATTTATATTTTTGAAGTATTGAAGGGTTTTTATTTATTTTTAATTATTTAATTTGTTATCATTATTTATTGAAGCTACAAAGTGTTTAAAAAATCATCTGCAATAATGGAATAGAGTGTTAAATACGTATTAAAAAATTGTATTATAATACCAGTTAATAATAATAAAGTTAAAAAAAATTATGGTAAGTTACTAATTTTCTCCATTCATAGATAGATTAAAATATAATAAAATGTGCAAATTAAAAAAAAAAAAAAAAGAAAAAAAATGAGTTTCTATCAAGGGACCTTTTTTTGATCCTAATTGTCAATTTAAATCAATTAAGAAGTTCGTAAATGACTTTAAAAAAACAATGCTATAGGTATAGGCCTATGTATATATATATATATATATATATATATATATATATATATATATATATAATATATAATTAGTGCTTTTTATGTAAAAATATTTTTATATTTACGTATTACAAACTTTAATTATAATAAATTAAAAAAAAAAAGCCAAATCAATTACATTTTCCTTATATATTTCTTTACTGAAGTTCAAAAATGAATAAATACTTACAACTAAAATTAATGACATTTTAATGAAAAAGATTTTGCTAAACGGTTTGATATATTTGAGAACATATTAATCAAGAGTTACATTTTTATCTCTCACGATGCTACGGTTATATTTTTGTCATGGTCTGATAGTTTTTTCTTAAGTAAGAAGAGTTAACATTCTTTACATTAATCATTTTGTCAAATTAACATTTTTATCATTGATAAAACTAAATAACTTAAGTAGGTTAAAATTAAAACAATCTTCTAACAGTTAACAATTGAAAGTATAAGTATGAAATTTTTTACTTCAAAACCGAGAAAAATCGTAATTTTTTACGCTATTATTTTCTATGATTTTTGTTTCATATCATATATAATAAAAAGTAACTGTTTTTGTATTATTAAAGTATTTTCATGATTTGATAAATATAAATTGGTTTTAACATAAAAAAATATACTGATGGCATTGATGTTTATTCTTTTTTCTAGTGTTTTGACATTTTTTTTTCTCATAGAAATCCTTGAGATATGAAAATTGTAATAAAGTTTTTGACAACAAAATTGAAGTATTTTAAAATTAGCACTTTTTTTAACTTGATTACTACACTCAAAAAACATACATCTAGCGTCTACATGTTTGTATAATCCCAATGAAGGAAAATATATAAAGCCAGTTTCTGGTGCTCTACCTGGCTAACTGCTTCACCTGTACTTATAACATTCACCTTTGCACTCACGATGTCGTGGTTTCTTTAAACTTAAGATTGCTATCTAAGTATTTTTTCAGTGTAATTATAGTTTTTATTTATAACTTCAAGTCTATATAATAATTATTAGATTTTTTTTTTTTGAAATTGCTATTTAAATTGCACGGAAATAATGAAATTACGTGATTTATGTTATTATAGCATAAACTTAGAATAGCATAAATAATTATATTACATAATTTAATATTTATGCTTTGAAACATAGTTATTATGCAATATAGCATAAATTATGCTATATCGAATAAATCATGCTAAAAATGGGCTAGCATAATTGTTACATATTTATTTTAATTCGTGTGCTAATAAATTCAGTAGTTTTACTGAATTTTAACAACCTTTATAAATTACACAACCATAATTGTAAATATTTTATATGACACCAACAATATGAAAAAAAAAATAATAATAACAATGATGACAATAAAGAAATGTTAAACAAATAAATGTAATTTTTTTTTCTGTATGGTAAATTATCCATTGTACAGTATTTCAAACACAAATCTACTTGTTTTTCATAATATACCTTACTCAATAGCTAATTAAAAAAAATCTACCATACAAAATCAAAATCATTCAATTAAATATATAGGTCGATTAAAGTTTAAGATATACATAATAGAAAATATTTCATGGCATAAATATAATTAAATTAAATAAAAACAAAGAATATACACTTTATAGATATATATATATATATATATATATATATATATATATATATATATAGATATATATATATATATATATATATATATGTTACAGCTTGCAGCAGATAAAAGGTAACTGTATGTACCGTGAGTATAAATAAATTTGAAAATAAATATAATTAGAGTAGAGCTCACGGGAGAGTTACACGCTATACTCTCTGTATATGTGAATTGATACATATTATAAATATAAATAAAACTATGGCATGTAATCCTACTTGTTCTTAATTATTTTATCATCAATGTATTTTTATATTATATATACCGCTTAGTTGAAGTAATTAGGTTATAGAGTTTTGTATTATATGTAAATATGCGTGAAGTTTGAATTTATACTTGAAGTATCATTTTATTGCAAACCTTTGTTTTATTTATTTATTTTTTACCAAAATGTACATATAATATGAAATGTACAGACACTCTCTATAGCAATATATGCAAAGGCTTCAATTATATGTTCCAGATTAATACAATGGTTTTAAAACAAGGAAATAAAGTACCATTTTATAACCCAGTGACTGTACAAGACATTTTAGGATTTTTTAGGCGAAAGAGACTATAGACTATTATACTGTAGTTCGTTCTATAAACTACACACAACTCTAGAGCCAGCTTCGAAAATTTTCCTTTGTTAAAAACATCTGATCATGACGTCGTTACCTGTTTACTACGTTTATATATGGTTGATCATTGTTATTTCTTCGTTTTAAACTTTGAACCTGATAAAAATGAATGAAACTTTGCAAAAAAAAAGTTCCATGCTCAAAATGCAACTCACTTTTATCGGTTCACAAAACAAGATCAACCAATGAATGTGTCTTATTTTGTTGGTCAGCCAATCACTGTTCATGAGATTCACTATATACTTTACAGAACAAGCTATACTAAAGATATTAGACTTTAAACTTGTTTTAAAATTTTAATATTAATTATTACTGATAGCAATAACAATAAACATTGTTATTGACCACTCAAAATTTTTCCAATGGAAAAATAAATTTGGCGTAGAAACTGATAGAAAAAAACATATTGATTACTAACTTTGCAACAATGGAAGAATATTTTAATGCAAGTCATCAGTTGTACGTAATTTTATATTTAAATATTTTCGACTCTCCATTATTAAATCTGTGTAGGCGTATATTTCATCTATACGAATACCTTGACCCTAACTTAAAAATTGATGAAATTCATGTATGTACAGCTCTGGCCAAAAGTTCCCAAACGATTTGCACAGGCAACCCGCAACCACACTATGTTATCTTATGAGAAAACGCAGCGGCCGCCGCTGCCCCGTTCGAGAACTTTTGGCCAAAGCTGTACTTATGTTTACCACCAAATTTGGAACATTGTACTGACTAAATTATCACGTCTTGCATAAAACATTGTTATGGTTATAAAAAGATAATACTATAAAGAAACTTTTATTAATGTTGTTATAAATATATTTATTTGTTTTTATTATATTAATTGTAAATAATGACTAGACCAATGCTTGTTGTAACAAAATGTTAAGTTACTGTGTGAACTGCCTAGGTAAATAATATTTCTTCTTTCTTTTAACAATTTGATATATTTAAAAGTGATATTAAAGTTACAATCATTACTATAGTAAATCGTTAAATACTATTAAAGCTTGTTCTGTAAAGTATATTGAATCTCAATAACAGCGATTAACTTGACCAACAAAATAAGACACATTCATTGCTTGATCTGTTTTTTTGAGCTGATAAAAGTGAGTCGCATGTTTCGTATGGAACTTTTTTTTTTTTTTTCTTCTTTCATTTTTATCAAGTCCAAAGTTCTAAACGAAGAAATAACAATGATAAACCATACATATAAACGTAGTAAACAGGTAACGACGTCATGATCAGATGTTTTTAACAAAGGAAAATTTTCGAAGCTGGCTCAAGAATTGTATGTATATGTTATGTTCTATAAACTATAGTTTATAGAACGAACTTTAATCTAACTGTGATATTATACTATAATGTTAAGTTTAAGTAAGCTCAATGGACTATATTTCAACATCTTCTCCGTTTAATTACTTACTTTTTACTAACAAAAACATATAAACATATAAACAAAATCAATTAAAGTTATGTAAATAATATAAGTAAATCACATTAAAAATCTAAATCACAAATTCAATCAAATTTGCATTGTGAACCACTTAGAAAAAAAATTCTTAAAAATAATTTGCATATAAAAAACATTAACAATGTAAAAAAAAATCTGACAAGAGATATAAAGATTAGCTAGAATAATTAATTTTTGTAACAAAAATTTGAAGGACCATTAATTTATAAACAATAATAAATTTGCTTTAAGGCAGATGGTTTCTTAGAAACGTTTAATCCACGTAAGTTATTATTATATACTTTATTGTTCGTTAACAATTGCTGCTCGTCTCGTATGACATCATTGTTCAGCTATTTCCTTTTTTTTTTTTTTTTTTTTTTTTTTTTTTTTTTTTTTTTTTTTTTTTTTTTCACCCTCCGTCATAACAACCAACAACTGCAGCTTCATGTTTTTCATTGTTGTTTTAATATTTATGCATATACGACGATAAATAATTTTCTTAATAAGAAGCACGCGAATATAGCTTTTGAAAATTTCTTGTCAAGAATAATAATTTATTAATTATTTTATTAATGTCAAAATGTAGTTATTTTCAAAATGCAAGAATTATTTTTCTTCTCTTCTTTTCTTTTATCGTGCTTTTTTTCCCCCAAAAACACGTGGGTTTTAGTTACAGCTGTTTTAAAACATATCAAACAATAAATGTGATTTATAATACATATTTGGCTTAGGCTATCTTTGATTTAATATGATCATCCAAAAACATGAGCTCGTACTTTTCCAGCGTATCCCAGAAGTATAGATGGGTAGCGTAAACTTAAACGGTTAGCAAGGTTAGCATCCAAAAGTGTGTGATCTTATTTTAAAAGCATATACCTTTAATATTTTCAGATTTCTAAAATCAATACATTGAATAACAATATCATTATTACAATAAAATACTGTTAAAGTCCTTTTAGTTATAGTAAAAATTTACAAGTTACCTGCTTCAAATGAGCTTTTAAAATAATGCCATTAAAAAAATAATGCTTGCAAGTTGCAACATTATGATTCAAATAGTTTAATTCAGTTTAGTTTAGTTTATGGACCTCAAAGCACAAGTGTATAAAATATAGTCACAATAACAATCTTTATACAATTTGTATTATTATTCATACTTGTATGCTTCAACTACATATTAACAACATGACAATTGTTGTTATTTTTATAGACATTAAATTTCCCATCACAGAAATAATAATAGTAGTTTCTTGCATGCATACATATGATTAAATATTATGATAAAATTATTGAGTTTATTATGCAGCTTCTTGACTTGTAGCTATTTAAGAACCTGTTTATATAAAACTACAATTTTATTTTTATTGTTCAAGTCAATATTGATTTGATGCAATAACCTCTTCTTTATGTGTATGTATGTGCACTCAAGCTAACTGTAAAAATCATCGTAAATAACATAACACAGTCCAATGACATTTTTGAAATTCTATAATCTCTATAAATGATGAGAAAAAATGTTGGAAAAGAAAATTACATTCATACCTAGAAAGGTATTTAGTTTATATTTTTTAAGTTTAAATGAATGTAAAAGTAAAGACATTTTCACATATTTCAAATTTTGCATTATAGAAGTTTGTATAGCAAAATTCAGTTAATGTATGGACATGGACAAAAATCAAAACGTAATAATTATGCTAGTTCATTTTCAGCACAACATACAGCATAATTTATTCTACATGGCATAATAACTAATGTTATATGGCATAAATATTATGTTGTACAGAATAATTATTTGTGTTGTTCTAATTTAGCAACATAATGCTATAATGACATAAATTCAGCATAAATTACGTAATTTATTCCTTCCGTGAATGGGCTGAATATTTTTATGCAAATTTTTTATGTAGAAATTTGAAATATTTAAAACCACCTTAGTAGCATTTTTGTTTTTATGGACTGCATGCGTTAAAAAAAAAAAATCTAAAATTTCAGACTGTGGAAAACTAACTGTATTGAATTTGTGTTGCTGTATAGTATAGTAATGTAAATTAAAAGTTTTTTATCTCCATTTATTGAAGATTAGTAGATTAATTACCATTAAAATTGTTTTCATAATTGCAAATTATTATTATTAATTTTTTTTTAAGTAAGGTGTGTTTATAAAAAAATATCCCTATATATTATATGCAATATTGAAAAAAATAATACTAATAACTCAATAAGTAATACTTTGTTAAGAAGAAGAAGCGTTGATTTGAATGTTAAAATATTAAAAAATATACTATCAAAATTTTGTTTATACGTCCATCGCTTAGAAAATAAATATGACCGTTTTTTTTTTTTTTTTTTTTGCCATTGAAAAATACATGAATTAAAATAGTATACATAAAAACAATAGAACTAATCCCTGAATAGAATAATAAAATAAGACACCCACTCTTATATTTAATTCCTAAAACATTAATATATACCCACCCCCTCCCTATATTATGTATAAAAATATTTAGATATACTCAAATGAATTCAACTGAAATTTAAATAATAAAACCAACCCTCTATTATATATATAATAAATCTTTTAAATATTGCCCTTTTTTTACATAATAAAAACTTTATAATGCTGGTCAGTTAATAATTATAATATCTAATTTCTTAGTAGAACCGCACCCATCCTGTATATTATAATATGCATAAAATATAAATGTTAAATCATAAAAATAAAATCCCACCCTTTTATTATTTTAATTTATTTGTGATTGCATTTTCTAAGAAATCATATATAACTAGAATTAGAAATACTTATAAAAAGATTTCTAACTCTAATGCATTTTTTAATAGACAGTCTATTATTATGTAATATACAATGTTTTAAATTTTGATTTATTGATATTACATGTATTTTTTTTAATAACAATAGTTATTATTTAATATTCATAGACAAAAATTCTCATAATAAATATTTTTTAGTTTGTATATAATGTGAAAAAAAAAATGTTGTAATTTCCTGATTTGAATAATAAATTGAATTTTTAAATATTTATAAAGGAATATTATATTAAAATTTATACTAATAAATGTTTACTAAATTTCTATACATTTTTTAAATGTGTTTTGATTTCATATTTTGAGATAACTCTTTTTGTCCTGTTACAAATATATATTTGCTAGTATTTTATGTGCAAAATTCTATAACTTCAAATAATTTTCTTGTAGAAATATCTTAAATAATTGTCTAATTTTTGCATGGATTTATATATAAAGCATTGATATTTTAGTTGTATTTGACGCAAACAGTTTCGACATAATATAATTACTTAATTACTGTATTAAATAAATAGAGATAACTACATGAAGTCACTTTAAAAATATTTAGAAAAATAGCAATTTATCCTAGAATTCTAAATTTTTTTTTTTTTTTTTAATGATAAAAGTCTTTAATGATAATGCAGAAACATTAAAATTAAATCTTTTTCAAGCACGACTTTCAATTTTTAGTATATTACATCTAAAATACATAAATGTTCATTCAATAACCACATTGATTTTATACATAAACAAAACATTTTAGAAAATAAGTATGAGATAATAAATTTCTACAGTGGAAAACAATTTTGTTATAATTTGCATTTTTTGCATAATCTAATCATTTTAACCCCAAAATCAAAGGTCAAATTTTGAAATATAAAATTTTACTACATATATATTATATAGTGAAAGGAAAATATTGATCACGAATATAATAACGTGTTTGATTATATTGATCGATTAGTATATAGATATATATATATGGGTTGGTTCTATTACTGCATCGCGGTTAACCAAAATAAAAAATAACAAACAAAATAAACTTGTATAATAAAAATTGCTTAAAGCAAAAGTTGTAATTATTACGTATTATTCAGGTTAATAACTAACTTTTAAATTTTATTTGTACAAGTACTGATATAGAAATTTTCATTACTTGTTTTATGATTATAGCATGTACAGTATGTATATCCTCTTCAGTCCCAATATACAATGAATTGTACATCAAAAAACTTGCCAAAAAAATCTTTAAACGATCAAAAAAAAAAAAAAAAAAATAAAAAAAAAAAAAGAGAGAGATAAAAATATGTGGATTGTGTCAGAAAAAAGCCCTTAAATTTTCGCGTTTTTTAGAGCTATTTTGAGCAATCTAGAGAGGGTAGGGTCCGTGACAGTAAGAAAACGGAAAAAAAATCGACAAAAGTGACATATTTTTGTCATTCTGAGAGCCGCACAAAAACGTGGTTAAAATTGACGACACTCAAATATTGTTTAAAAGTGTCCGGGACTGAAGAGTATAGCGTACGAACATTTTAATGCAAGTCTTTATTTTTATTTTTTTATTTTTTTTTTTTTAACTTTTTTTCTCCTATGGTTTGCTTTGGTTAATTTTGTAAAATTTATATGGCATTTCCGTTAAAAAGCAAAAGAATGAAGATTTACATATTATTTAGTTTACATTTAATGTACTTAAATATGATGTCATTATTAAAAGCTCGTACGTGTATAAAATATTATAAAATAAAGTAACGCCTTTTTTTTTTTTTTTTTTTTTTCAACATTTGGTAATAATAAATTGTAGCTTTTTAAGATTCTTAATTTACTCTTAAAAGATTAAAGTTTTAAAATAATTAAATTTATTTGTTAAATTATAAGAAACTTAAATTGAAGAGATCTATGAAATAAAATAAATAGGTATATTATAATCTTTATTGCATAATATGCAAAAAGTGCAAAATATAAAATGAAAAAATACGTTAGTAAAATCATATTCTTTATTATATGGTAAAATAATTTAATCCTGTAATTGTTGCATAATATGATTTATTATTTTTTCATATAAAATATCACAAAAGTACCTCTAAATCTATACTTAAAATATATATTTTATTATGATGAACCAATGTGTATTATTTATATACGTTTCTGAGTAGCACTAAAGAAAATTGTTAATTTTATACTTGCTAGCAAAAAATCTCTAAAAAAAAAAACTGACCCTGACAAATCATTATTAGAACATATTATTGATACCCAATCAAATATAAGTGTTCTAGTTTTAGAACGTATAATAACAGAATTAATAAAATATTCTTTTAACTATAAATATAGCTATATATAATAGTAAATAAATAAATAAAATAAATCATTATATAAATTACTCAAAATGATTGGTTTCTATAATAAAAGTTGATTGAATACAATAAAAATAATATAAACTAAAAATAAAATATTAAATTAATATTATTTATTTATTTGTTACTATAAAAATAAATCAAAAATACGTTATTATAATTGAACTTTTAAAAGTCAAAAATAAATAGTGTGGTTTTTCATTTCATCTACTTTTAATCAAAAACAAACATTAAAATAATAATAATCTGAACTTCTTTAACAGGTCTTTGAACTGTATTTAAAAAAATAGATCTTTTAGTTAATAAACTAATAATTTTTTTTATATACATAAATAATTTCAAAGTCTAATGATTTTATTGAATACAAAGTTTGTTTTTCGTAATATTTACTGAAGCATATAGTTTTGTGTGTTTTTTTAATCAAATTATAATAGATAGTAAATAACAATGTAAATAATAATTTATTAATTATTCTAATCTGATGTGGACTATCGTTTTAATTTTCATTTTAATTATATATACAAAAATATTAATAATTGAGTTTTAATTGACATTTTATTTACTTACTGTGGCGAATAAATTCTTTAATTATGACAAATATTTTAATAATTATTGCCAAGCATTACCTTGATTGTTGAATATAATATATAGTAAAATAAATAAATGCAATAAAGTATAATGTATGAACAAACGATAAAAAGGGCGTTTAATGAAAAATAAATTACTAAATTACTGTTTACGGATAAAAGAGAAAAAAAAACGTAAAACTATGCTGCATTATTTATCATTTAAATATAGGCATAAATGTTGCTATTTTAGTGCGAGGTAATGTTGCTAATTTAATGTTACGCTTATAGAGGGAAAAAGGCATTTTTTTTCTTTTTTTTTTTCTTCTTTTTCTTTCTTTTTTTCTTTTTTTTTTTCCTACCAATTCCGGAGACATTTAAATGAGAAATATATTAAATTTTTTTACGTGTTTAAGCTATAGTTTTTTTTTTTTTTTTTTTTTTTTTTTTTGTTGCTTTTTTTTTTTTAATAATTTTTATACAGCATAATTATTAATCAGTACTGCAAAATTTATGTTGTTATGAATAAATGATGATGAGTTCAGGCTTTTTAGTATGCATTTATATTTGCTCCTTATAGCAACACGAATAGGTAATTTAAAACTGGTTTAATTTTGAAATAGCTGAAATACCCAGTATACATTATGTTTCTTAATAAACTTATAACTATAATTATTACTATAAGTTTTGCTACAGCCATGATCAATAAAATCAATATAATAGTCAAAATAATAAAAATTATAAGTTTGAATGTTGTAAATTATTTTTCGGTTATAACTTTCATTGTAAAGCCATAAATGGTTTGAAAACTGTATACAGTACATGCACATCTTATATTTTTATTTATGTTCTTAATTTACTTTTAATTTGGTATTTTACATCAATTTAATTCTTTTTGTAAAGATTTTATATACGAAATGCTTTGATTGTATGTCAAAGTACAAATAATGTATTTTCACTAAATATTCAATCTTGTAGAGGCTATAGTGTCTATTCAAGTATGATATAAGTATTCAAAATATTACATATAGATGCTCTGTAAGAAATAGTTTATAAACCCATGACAAAACTCACAGTTTTTATTTCTACGTCTTATTTAAGCATCAAAATTTTCATTTGCTTGGATAGCTTAATTGTTTCAGCAAAAATTTAACTGTGTTATTGAAACAAATTCTAATAATATAAACAATAATCTACAACATAAATTATATTTCAAATTGGAATTCAATTAATTTGATAGAAATGTGATAATATTTAAAGATTTTGTTATATATATAAAGGAATTACTACAGTCAGATATGCACAATCTGATTAATTAAAATAAAATAAATAGAAAGTGATTAAAATACCACAAAATTGTGAAGCAAAACGAAATAATTTGATTATTAATCTAACTGATATATACTTTTAATTTCAATATGTTTGTTAAGACATTCTAATTTATTATTGCTTCTAACACCATTTTTACATTCGCGATAAAGGAAATATGAAAAAAATGTGCAAGTAACATATTTTTTTAAGCATAATTTTTTTTCAGCATAATGGGAAAAAATTACTATACTAGTAATGGCCAGATATACTTTGTCACATAGAAAATTTTATCCTGTGGCTCTATACTCTATCAGGTAAATAGTAAAAATTGTATATGACAGAGTGTACAGTACTATAAGTCCTGTTTGTATTAGGTAAATATTAACTTGGTACAGGTATTGATATACTATACAATATCACCTAATGCAGGTGAAATGTCACCTAAACTAGGTGAGATACAACTTTATCGTAGTACGTTTTACCTACATTAGGTATTATTGTAGTATATCAATACCTGTGCTAGACTAATGTTTACCTATTGCAATTTGCATGATTTATGTACAGTCATTCTAATAAAAAATGAAATTCTATTGGCATATGGGAATAACATGTATTTAGATAGAGTTTTGCGTCAAATGAAATCTCCATCTGATTGCATTGAATGGCCATTAACCAATACAATTTAATTTTTTATTGGAATGATTGTACCTATTTATCTAATGCCTGGGTTTTTATTTCTTAGAATATATTGAAAAGTGCCAATAAAAGTAAAAAAAAATGTAAAATAATTTATGTAAAAAAAAAAATAATAATAATAATAAAAAAAAATCAATAATGCTAAACGTGCATTGATTGTTATGACTTTAACATCAATTATCACAAAATTTAAAAAAGAAAAGCTCAAAAATAATACCCTTTCTTTTTTTATTATACATTGGGTGTGTACTGTATACTATATATGATTTGACAATAATATAAAATGTGGAACAGTCAAATAACACCATATTAATACAATAAAAAAAATATACAATTGCTGTTTTAAGGCATAAAAGTAGAAATAACAATTGCAACTTTTTTTTTTTTTGGCAGGTGTAAAGAGCAGTAAATAATTTTAATTTCCTCACTTTTTTTTTTGTTACGTCCTTGTAATTGCGTGGGTGTGAAATGTATAATATAAAGTCGAGTACAAAACTTTAAGGCGTGGTACCCACATTTAAATCAAGGTTAGAATTATAAAAATAAAACAGTTTTGTATAGAAAAAACAAGGTTAATTCTACCTACATCATCATGCAAATTTTTTTCATACCAGACTTCATTTTTTTTTTTAATATTATAATAGTTAAACAGTTATAAAAGGATGTTCATAATTTTTTTTGATATGTTATGTTTTTAACTGTTGTTATAATGTTATATAATTTGTATATGAGTTTTAATTAAAGGAAGTTTAATAGGATAATCCTTTCCGTTTTAAATTTACTCTTATAATATTGTTATAGCTTTTTCCTGCTTTTGATACTGTTTACTTTAAAACGTAATGTTTTTTTTACTTATATAAGCACGAACTTAGCTGTTATAGTAAAATAACGCTCTTAAAAAAATCTGTATTAAATCGTGCTATTTTAATAACCTTACTAATTTTTTAAAGTAATATTTTCTCTTTATCTGGAATATTTGGAAGGGGCATTTTTTATTTTATTATTTTTTTTTTTTTATTTTTTTTTTTTTAGAATTTAATGCATGTAATGCCTGATTATGGGGAATTTTTAATATAAAAACGATGAAAGTGATAACACATTTTAAATTTTGTTATTAATTCCAATAGTGTAAGAAAAAGTATTATAGGTCATACTTAAAATTTAGAACATTAAAAAGATTTCTTATATACTTTTGTTAATATTTTATCAATATTATTATGTTAATTTTTGATATAAAAGATAGAATTTTATAAAACATAAATATACCCCCTACCCCTTTTTTTAAAACTCATCATATACATTCAATTAATAATTAATTCAATAGAAATCGAAAACTAGTTTTTACTTTTCAATAAATTAAAATCAATTTTATAAAGGCAAATTTTCTAAATTTCATTTTCATTCATAAAGATGATATAAATTTTTAAATATATATATTTTTTAAAGTAATAGTATATTTAATTTCAAGATATGCATATAAATTACTGTGTATAATATTATATATATATAAAAACTTTCACTTCAACATTTGATATTTTTTAAAAGAGGGTTTATTAATTTAACTACCAACAACCAAGAAAAATGCTTTCTATTTCAATGTCATTTTTTTTTTCCTAATTAAAAAATCATCTTTAAATTCAACTACCCATGAAAGTAAGTTCAATTTTTTTAGTACTTTCCCTGCACGTCTTGTTTGGAAAATTACATTTAATTTGTGAAGTATGTAACGTGAAAAAAAATATATATTCTTATTATACATAGTCGTTAAATTTCTTTTTATTTAATTTTATTTTCATGCAGTATACTGTGTATATAAAAAACTTTTTGAAGTGTAGTTTCTTACATACAGTACATTATAATTATTGAACAAAAAAATTAAGGTGAATAATTGATAACTTGACGAATAAAAAAGCAGCTAAAACTTCTGCTTTTATATTTTGTAAAATATAATTTTATTGATTTGATGTGTATTTTTGAGTAATAATAATTTTTTTATATTTAATGCATAATAGACAAAAAATTTGAAGTCAGTGCTAAAAGCCTATCCCTGGTGGAAAAAAACGCCAGAAAACGTATATTTTTTAATAGTTGTGCAAATTCAAATTTGGTACTAAAAATCAGTAACAAAAAGCAGATTTATAAATGTCTAAATTTCAAGGTTCTTTTAAAATCTCAGTAATTTGAAACCAACTGTACTTTCAATTTTTTTAATCCCAACTACAATTATAATGTTGCAAGACAAGTGCTTGTTATATAAAATAAACGCGCACATGAATATAATTTTGAAATTTAAAACTTGTAAAAATTTACTTGCCTTCACGATATATTGAATTAGTCACATTAAGAATCACTTTATTTTTTAATTAAAAAAAAAAAAAAAAAAAAAAGTACATGACTGACAATATGATTTTTTTTTTATTACACCAGTTTAAATTTAAAATTGTCTATAATTTTAAAAATATATATAACAACTATATTGTCTGCCCTTCATTGTTGAGAAGTGTATTATTAAAATTTTGACGAGCAAAAACAACAATGAATAAGCAACATTTTTTTAACTCTAAAAAAGAATTTAATTTCATCTTGAATTTAGTTTTCTTTTAATATTATTATAAAAAAAAGGATGCTCCAGATTTAAGAAGTAAAATACAAGGTTTTTGTACACTCTTTTACAATAAAAACGACATTTTTAAATTGCTTGTTTTAAGTTTTAAGTACTGTAAGAGTAATGATACAAAACGTATAGCAATTATCTTGCACTTAAAAGGCCTTTGAATAAATAAATAAAAAATGTTAATTAGCATAGATGTCAACGGTAATGAGTGGTAAATAGAGTAAAGTGACGATTTTTAAATATATCGATTTTGTGACAATCTTACTTACAGGGCCGCAAAACTAACAAGATTGGCATTTCAAAAATACATTTTATTACATATAAAGAATATTTGAATTTTTTTTTCTGCTTCAAAATATTTATTTACTTTAAAATTACTCTATATGGATAATAATTAATAACATAACTATGTGTAATTTAATTAAATAAATTTTTAATAATAATTATAGTTTACTAAAGAGAATTAAAAAAGAAAGACAAAAAAAAAAAAAAAAAAAAAAAAAAAGACAGTCTAATTACCCAATGGTGAGAGAGTACAACTTGTTAATGTAACTGAGTGGCATTTCAATAAAAAAAAATTATAAAGCCTTTGCATGCAGACTTTTTTTTTCTCCTTTTTTTTTACGTCAAATCAAACCAGTATTCTTTATATAAAACTCACTTAAGCTATTAACTTTAAAAGTACACTGTATATGGATTATTTTATAAACAATCTATAGTATTATAATCATAAATAAATAATTATGCAATAATAACAATATAAACTAAAGAAAAAACTTTTTTAAAAAGTCAAAATAAAAAATATTCTTTATAATGGAAACAGATTTTGTCCTTTCTTTTTCTTTCTTTCTTTCTTTCTTTTTTTTTTTTTTTTTAAATTTTTTATTGTCTTTTTTTTATACGTAAACAGGTGGACAAGTTTGCTATATATAGGCAATGTACTTGCTCAATATGGGGTAAGGACACAAGTGAATTCAACCGTCTCACTTCGCCAACATAATATAAAATTCCATCATACTATGTTATATTATACTGTTAGAACGTTTTATCATTTTATTTCTCTATTGCCGCGGTAACATTGTGATAGTGTCTTATCAAACGAAATATATAAGAGCTTGTCTAGGCGTAACTTCGATAAATCTTAACCACAAAATTTACTTTACTCTATCGCACACTAAACAAAAAAACGGTTCTTTTTACAATAACTTTATTTATTAACCGTTTGCAATGCTAGATATGTCTATGCTTGAAATATTATATTGTAAAATAAACAACAAATAATGTTATCTATTATTGAGATATAGGGTAGTATAAGAATGAAAATAAAAATATTTAAACACCTCAAAAAACTAGATCTTATATAAAAATTTACTGTACTACAAAGACAGTAAAAAGTGCATTTTTGGACGAAATACTGCATCAGTCTACAAGAGCAATACGCTGAAACTCGTACAACAAAATTCTATATCAGCACGCTAAATTTTACTACAAAAAACATACTTTCAAGCAAGAAAAAAAAAAAAAAAGGAGTTCAGGATATTTATAGAAACACAGCAAGCTGAATTGAATTCTTTATTGACGTAAATTTGTAACGTTTTAGAATCTATTAAAGTTTTAAGAATAAGACATTTTATTGACCCAGGCAGATCATAAAATAAGAATAAAATACTAACATTTATATTATATAAATTTAGAGATGATTTTCAGTAAATTGAAATAGCAATCGTTTACTTTTCAACATAAATAATAATCAAAGGCCTTTTTTCAGACTTTTAAGGATTTTTTTATTAAGTTACGTTCGTTCATTTAAATACGATTATGTTAAATGCAAAAATTAAATAATCTTTAATAAACCTTTTAAACCTACTTTAACTAATTATACTCACATGTCTAATGAATATAAAAGTGGATATATTACAGTTTTAATTACATTTCTAATTTCTCTCATCTTTTTCATATTTAAAAGAAATTTATTTAAATTAGATATTTTTTCTTTGAACCACAGGGGGTACTGAGCGTTTGTATAAATTATTATATTACCTTCATTAAAGTAGATAATTTATGTTTATAATTTATTTATATTAATTAATTTATGGTGTAAATGACATATATAAGTATGTGTGAAGATCTTGAGTGTAAGAGAGAGAGAGAGAGAGAGAGAGAGAGAGAGAGAGAGAGAGAGAATTCATGGCTATCAGGGTATAAATTTTTATAATATTAAATTCTAAACAATAACAAAATCTAATGAAATAAATCATTATGATTAAATTTAATTTAATTAGTTACCTTGGGAAGTAAAGGAAAGAGAAAATAATACTCTTTTATTAAAAAGAAAGAAAGCCGACATTTAAAAAGAAACACAAAAAAATCTTTGACGGAAGTTTAGAGCACTTTTTTTCTTCTTCTTCTTTTAAAACTTGTAAACCGTAGATAATTAAAAATATATATATATAATTTTTTTTATACCAATTTCTTTTATTTTTCATCTTTATTAGTAACTTAGCTATGTATTTCTTTTGTTGTTGTTTTTATTTAGTATACGTTTCAATATTATTTTTATGTTTTATCTCGTGCATATATTTTTATTAAAAATTGAAAAGCTAAATCATCAATTTTCTTATCTCAACAAACATAAATAATTTGGATTCTAGTCTTAATTTGAGACTCGTAATGTATTAATCAACATAAATATTAAATTTACCTAATGATATAATTAAAAATATATATTTACCATATTTTCCTTTTAATAACACTAAGAGAGTAGGGAGTCAGAAGTCCCTAATTCAGATTTTGACTTCTTATACTGCCATCAAATTTGGTCTCAATTTAAAGCTTATCATGCTAGGTTACCCATGATAGAAATTTTAGGAGGGTTGAAATTAATATTGAGCTATATGGATCCAATTTTCAAAGTTCCTTAATTCGTGTACACCACCATAATTTTTCGATGCATTTATTTCTCTTTTGTACCACTGTATATAAAGAAAAAAAAACTTTTTTTAATTATTTGGTTACCATTACTAACACTTCCCCTTAAAAATATAGCACAAAAAGAAAATATTTATATAAACAAATTACATGCAATCTTAATCAAGTATATTCAGTTCTTTGTATATAAAATTAAAGTACACGTCAATTCACTCCATGCAAATCAAATTTATAATATACCAGTCAAAAAATTGTAACTTTATGAGAAAAATATAGAAACTTTTTGTCAAATGTAGATTCCAATTATACCAAAGCTTTCTATATATCTATGTACCTGTACTGTACTGTAATATACAACAAGTTATAAATTAAAATGAGGTGAGATATTATTCTTGATTAATTTCTAACAACAACAACTACCTTGAGATCGTGTTACCTTTAAGTCTTCTTACATTTACTTCATCAGAGAGAAAGCTTTTTTTTTTTTAAACTTCTCATATAGAGTAATACGATACAATCATCAAACTACATTCCTCTATAAAGGATGAGATTACAAACTCATGAACTTTAATTTCTTTTCAAAAAGTAATTTGATTCTGTTTGAAGTTATAGTTTTTGAATGTTATTAATAGATTAGAAGTTTATATTTCTTGATTGTTAGAGCAGTTTTTTTCTTTAATTAGAGTGTAAGGTTAATTAGCCATAAATGATTTCTTTTTATTTAAAAAAAAAATCTCATGTTGAGTTCTTAAAGTAAGTTTCAAAAACTAAATCTCTTGTTTACCTTTCCTTTCATAAATTACATATAGAAGAGACGAATTATGCTGCACAGAAAAACTACTTTTCACTACTGTAGAAATAAAGATCGTCTGTATAAGGTCTCTATTTCATACTAATGGTGTAGACAGACAAAATATAAGGATAACCGTGGTACACGGAGAAAAATAAATGCGTATTATATGAGCTCATTTTCAGCAAAAAATATGTTGTACATGCATTGATATGTAAAATATGTACACTCCCCCCGAATAAATCTGACCGCTTGCGTTAAAGTTTCCTCATATTTTTAACATTTGGAGAGATTATCGCTTCGGTCAGATTTATTCGGGAGGATTTTACATAAATGCGTATAACAACTATATTAGCATAACTTGGAAATAAACACGTTTCCGTGGTAATAATTTACTAACGATATTACTACTTTTTTTTTTCAAATATAATTTTAAGATACTTATAATACACTATACTATACTTATAGTATTTTTTTAAATAATACTTGCTGGATATTCAAGATATCTAAAATAGTTAAATCCCAAATTAAATCAAAATTATGGTAAAATAATAATAATAATAAAAATCCTTTATGGAAATTCAATATATTTATTTGGAAAACTAAATTAATTTGAGTTTCCATATAAATGTATGAATGTATAAAAAAATTAAATAAAGTAAAATACTAACTGTACCATACCATACAAAAATTTCATACAAGTTTAATTAAAAATTAAAATTTACTATCACCTATAAAGTATCAATATATAACCTTCAATTAAAAATTCACTTTTAAAAAGTTATCTTAATCAATTCAATTTTTATATATTTCAAGGATATACAGTCGCGGTAGAATAATATATATAAATCAAACAGGTAATTCAATTGAATTGAACAATGCAATTTTGTTCTGTTATGACGTGAAGTATTATATAGAGTCATTTGATACAGTTATATTTAAATGTATATATAGGTAAATCGGATCAACTGTATTTTTCTACTGTCTCTCTTTGTCGCTAAGTTATTTCAAAATTAAACCTTCAATTTACTCACGTACTAGATCTACTTGTTTATATATTTATAACGTTAATTTATGTAATCATTATTATTCTATTACTTGTATAATGTACTTGAGTTTAATTGAAATATATTTTTATTAAATTAAATTTCACGTACTTTTTTTTATGACTTCTGAATGAAGAGACTGATTTTGTATTTACTATGCTGTACAGCAAAGTTACTTTTCACCACTACAAATAAAAAAATAATAAAAAAAAACTCCGTTGCAAGGCCATATTGTACAATATAGAAAATCAGTAGACGCCCAAGAACAAAATATTATGTTATTATAGAAGAAGTTGCATTGTACCGCAGTTTAAGTTGTGATTTTTTTGTTCGTTTCTCCGTAAACTTTTAATTTAAGATTATAAAAATGTAATTTTTTATTCCTAATTAATTGAAATCTCAGAACTCTATGAAAATAGTTGTTTTTAAAATTTAAATTTTATAATTCGGAAGCAATAAAAATATCAGATGTATATTAATTATTAAAAGGACAGCTAATATTTTAGCAATTATTTAATCAAGTACTTGTAATTTGCAATTATATAGGGTTGAAGTTAATAAATATTTTAATTTTATTGTGATTATATAATATATGCATTTCCAAGTTTTTATTTTTTTTTCCTTCAAAGCTACGATTGGAAATTGGTTTTAATATTAAAATGAACAAGCTCTTTAAATTACAATTTTTTTTGTTAATAAAATCTATATTCTTTTATTGTTAAAGACAATTTACTATGATCTGAAATAAAATGATATAAATATATTATGCTATAAAAATATGAATAATTTAACAACTCAATAAAATATTAATAATAATAATACTGTAGTAGTAGTAGTAGTAAAAAAAAAAATCAATAATTTCTTATAATAAATTTTTATAACAGGAAATCAATACTTGTAAAGAAAGTCTATAATAATAAATCAATAAATAAAAATGAAGATGAACCAAATATTGTAGGTCATTTAAAAATTATATTATATATGACCTAGAATCACATTACCAAATATTGTTATTCATAATTTAACTGTAAATTTTTCTATTTTATTACGTTATGCATAACTTCTTTTTTTTTTAAGGCTTAGGGTGTGACCATTTTTTTTTTTACATTTGAATATTTAGTTTCAGTTTCCTTTTTTAGTGTTGCCACTTTTTGAACTCATTCTATCAATCTTTATTCTCTCTCTCTCTCTCTCTCTCTCTCTCTCTCTCTCTCTCTCTCTCTCTCTCTCTCTCTCTCTCTCTCTCTCTCTCTCTTATTTTAATATCGAAGAGATTAATTTGTCATCCAATATAATGACCACAGTAAAAAATATGTACACTGAAAAACACACAAAATAAACACGTACAGTAGAATTCGTAAGATTTTGCGTATATTGACGTATTTTTATTATTGTAACGTTAAAAAATATAATAAAAAAAAAACTAATTTTTTTGGCAGAAATTAACGTTGATACTTGATAGTAAAAATAACAAATGTAAGGTCAATTTCAGCAAAATTTCTTTATACAAACGTTATTTATTGGTGGTATAACGGCTATAGCATAATAGTTTACATGTAATTCCAAAATTGCATCATCTATAACAGAAATTATTCACTACACCATAAATGACGTAATTTATTATTGCATTAATATTGTAAGGTGCATTTTGTTTTTTGGTTGAACTCATAAATGGGTAGAGAGAAACCACATAAAAGTTGAATTAATTAAATGAATTTTTGCAAGGGTAGTTTTTTTTTTAAACTTATTCTAGCACTTCACAATACTTTTTGTTGGTTCCCTTATTATAAGGGTTTGTCACAATGCTAAAAGGTCATGCCCAATAGCATGATCCAACTCTTACACATATCCGAAGCAGGTTCTAAGTGTTGGGTCACAAGTTGAAATCATTTATACGTGGTTCCTTCTAACTTATTTTTGAGTTCAGCCCAATATATTTATGTTTCTTCAGTGTAACTTTTATGACGTCAAAAATTTCCGAGTTAGGAAATGTGCGCATATATAAAAAAAAAAAGGTGCCACCACCCACAATTGCTCATAAGGCATCCATGTAGTAGGTGTACACAATTTTAGTCCTTGCTTAATTTTATAATTTAGCAAGTGTTCTTAAATAATGTTTTTACTTTTTTGTATGTTTCTTTTATCTAAATCTGATCTAAAGTGCGTATACTTATAGAACTTGACAATATTTTGCAAGACCAAATTTTTAAGTACTTATATATGATTTAAAAAGAGATTATAAAAATTACATGGAAATTTAGCTTTATTTTTTAAGAACATATTAACCTTTTTTTACTGCGAGATATTGTATTACACTTGCAAATTTATGAACTTTAATTCCCATCGTTGTGATTATATTTTGAAATAATAGGTGTTACTATATGCACGGAAAGATTAAATTACGTAATTTATGCTGCATTAATGTCATTATAGCAGAATTTATGCTAAATTAGAATAAAATAAATAATTATTCTATACAAAATAATATTTATTCTATTTAACATAATTATTATGCAATATAGCATAAATTATGCTGTATTGAACAAATTGTGCTGAAAATGAGCTAGCATAATTATTACGTATTTATTTTTTTCCGTGTGTAGTGATAAAGTTTTTTTTTTTTTTTTTTTAATCTTTAAACACGCAAATTTGTGTCTAGTATACTTTCTTTCAATTTTCCTGGCTTTAGCGCATTATAGTAGTTTTCCAGAAATAAAATATGAAAAAGAAGCTATAAAAATATGGTTCCACCAATGCTTACAATTAAAGAGGAAATTAAAGGTACTATAAGTTTTCAATCGCTATAGTTGTGATTGGCTTGAGTATTTTACCGATAAGCCTCATTGTAATTTTTATTTTTCTTATCCTTGTACTGTACTAATATGGCAAAAGTGTATTCTGTGATTTCAATTTTTCCCCCGAATATATGCACTCTAAAAAAATGCAGCAAATACATTTTATTTTGTGAATCACATATGGTATAGGCATGCCACTTTTTAGCCACCCTCCACTTTCCAAATATTTTTGTCAACAGTGTACCAGAATTTCAAGTGCTTATGTCTCCTAGAATAATTTTAAAATTCACAAGTGGCCGAAAAGTGGCCCAGACATTTAAGTGGCCGAAAAGTAGCATATCTACCATACATATTTTGTGCACTAATTTAAGTCAATGCAACAAAAAAATATGTATGTGATACGTAACAAAAAAATTTCAATGCAAATTTCTATATAGCGTACACATGATGATCGAACCAATCACATAACAATCACTCAATCAATTTTCAAGGAATATGATTGGTTCTAATTACCATAAAAACAATTGACATACCATTGACATTTCAGAACATACTGTAATAAATAGTAATCAATAATTTTATAAGAAATATATCAATCTATCACTTTTAATATAAAATAAACAATACTAATATACATAAATCTAACTATAAAGACATTGCAAAACATAATAATTTCAATCCCCTTGATCAAGTGACTTTTTATAATACATATATCATACTTATAAATATTTATATAATTATCCAACATTATATAGTAAAGATATTAATAAATTTCTATTGTAATTAATCATTGCATGTTGATATAATAAGCTTTAACAAAAGAACGTTTTATGACATTATGTATAATATGAAAGGCATTTGACATACTTGTATGAAAGTAGAAAGAAAGGGTGGAGACATTTTGTTTAAAAAAATAAATTTGAAACGAGAAAAATATGTACATACAGTATGTAATTTGTGTCATACGCGTAGAATTGTACTTTACTTATAAGTAGGGCTCCTATACTTTTTAATAAATTATTGATTTCAAATTGACTACAATTTTCAATAAACGCAGAAGTGAAATCTGCACGCTATTGAATATAGAAATGATTTCAGATTATACTGTAATAGTTGTTCGATTTTTATATTTATTGGCTTATTTTTATAGATCTAGAACTTGAATCTGTTTAGTGACTTCATTTTACAATGCATCAAAAATTTATTTAACTTTTTTTTTTTACACGTATAATATTTTTTTTTTATTACTTATAGATTTATTTAGCAACGTATAAATTTAAATAAGACTCTGATTATAGGATTAAAATGATATTTTTATGAAATTCATAAAGTGTATTTTATTTTATACTAACGAAAACGCTAGGTATGTTAATACTTATCCCCTCGCGAAGAAGGAAAAAAAGTAAATAAAAAATACTTTGAAATACAATATATATGTTTTAATATAGTTATAGTATATTAAAATTAGTTAATTTACTATTATATGGTGAAATTTACTACAATATCATGAAATCCCTATATTATACAGAAAATTCATTTTAATTACGTAATTTTTTGGGAAGTTAGAGTTATTTAAATTATAAGTATATATCTCGAGTAGAAATTCCAGTAATTAAAACTAATTTATTTTAGTGTTCTCACTGCCACTTTTTTAGCAAAACATTTTAAATATCTCAGCTTTTCTTTCTCTCACATTTCACAATAATATCCTAAAGGTGTAAACACTTGGCGTTGAAGTTTAAAACAAACCAATGAATTCAAACACTTAAATCATTTTATAAAAATATATACAGTATAATATAAAACAAAACAAAAACAATAATAATTTCTAAACCAAGCCTTCAAAATATAGAAAATGCCCTAAAGTAAAATCGCACCCTGTAACATCATATTTATATATCAGATATCACAAATGTAAAATCTTTAAAGTGATGAAATAGTACTTAAATTTTAAGTAGATGTTGATGTACATAAAAAAAAATATATATACCTGTTTCTTTTTTTGATTGACGGCTAAAGATAACAAAAAATTGGAGTTTTTTTTTATTTCACTATTATTAACGCTTCTTTTAAAGGTTAAGAGTCGATCAGCTTTATTTTTTTTTTCAATAATATCTTTAAAGATAATTAATAATTTAAATCCGGTTGTATAATTGAAGTAAGTGATGTCATCTCTATAGCATACAACTTTTCTTTAACTTGATTTTTTTTTTGTTGCAATGAAGTACAATATTTTTTATGATTACTTATTGCGCTGTTAATTTAATGACGTTTTATTGGATATTGGTAAATATAATTGGGTAATTAGAATTTATATTATTTTCCCGGTTACATAGTTTCATTAAATTTATCAGTAAAACTTTATAAAATAGCTTGACATCATCGTCATTAGCATAATTTGCTAATAAAATAATTAGTGTTTCAAAAAGATGCCATTTATTTAGATTTTTACGCATTTGAATTTCAGACTTTATTCTGACAAATAGTTTGGATTTATAATTCTGGATCGTATATTCCCCACTTTTTGATTAAAAAACAAAACCATTACGATGTTAAATTACTAATGAGAAGTAATATATTATTCAAATTAAAATTAATAATATATTATTATAATATATGATTATTAATGCATATTTTTGCATTTTTTTTTTTAGCCACAAATTTTCACATCTAAATACTACCTCGCAATTTTTTTTCATGAGTTGTTGTATCAAAGATAAAGATGTATTGTTTTAAAAAAACACGACATACAAATTCTAAGAAAAATCAAATTAAATATAAATTATTATATAGTTCAAAATCCTCATAAAAATAAAATTTTACTTTTATTTTTAGAATGATAAATCCGTTAATCATATTAGAGCGTATATAAATATATAATATGTGTAAGAAAAAACTGTTACTATTTTTAATACATTTAAAAATAAAGTGAAATTAAATTTATATATAAAGTGAAAATTGTTAGAAATTGATAATGTGTTAATAAATATAGAAATTTAATGCCGCTTGAGGACAAATTTTTTACTTTACTGTCACTTTTTGTATTTCTCTTTATAATTGTTAATTATAAACCATCATTGGAATATATAATTTATCATCAATATAAATCTTATTAAAATTTAGAGAGCACAATTCTTGAAGATGGATGTTATATACTAAAATAGCAATTATATAGAATATTAAAAATCTTTTCTTTACAATAATATGTTTTCCCGTCGAAGTGAACGAACTACACTTTACAAATTTGAATCAAAATGAACGATCTACGTTTGGCGCTATATATGCATTTTTTTAACAGGAGAACTATATGGGTGAACTTTGAATTTGTAAAGTGTAGATCGCTCGTTTTGAACAAAATTTGTAAATATTATGTTCATTTTGAGGGGTAAGCATCGAATAGCTGTTACAATACTTTCAAACGAGACAAATTTATTCGGGTATCACGATCCGATGCTAAACATTATAACTTGTCGGAGATAATTAATGCTAAAAGGCTTAATGTTCATATATCAGTAATTAATTACTCTGCTTTTATCAGATCATAGTCACGGGCTAGGGCATTTTTATATTATATGATAGGTAGCATTTTACACTAGTTAACATGTGGTCCCAATTGTGAATTCTAAAGCAACCTGAATTACTCTTACCAATTTTGTTTAATGATATTTGCTTTAATGGAAGAAATCAAACAAAATACATAAAGTATATAAAAATATTTAGTGTTATAAAATTTGTGCAAGTAATATATTTATTATTTTTGTGCGTGTATTATTTTGTAATATATATAAAAAAAAAATGCATGAAAAAAATATATAGAAAACACACGATAAGGCTATAATTTATGCTACAGGCCTTTATTGCAAACAATTAAATAATATGTTTCTGTTTTGAGTTTCAAAAGCAATACACACAAAGAAAAAAACTTAAATTTGAATGCAATTTAAAATAAATAATATAAAATCTCTAATAAAATAAAATAAACTTCAAATTTTAAATAACTTTCAATATATACAAAAAGTGAATTTTTAATTAAAATCAAAATCCTCTTGCGGTTTTAGCTTATGCATATTATTACGTAATTTTCTTGTTTGTGGTTTTTATTATAAAACATTCAGTTTCTATTCCTTCAGAAGTTTTTTTTTCTTCTAACAAATTACAATTTAATGTTATATATTGTTCTCCCCATCATACTTGTTTCGTTCTAGTGACAGCATTTCATGTCCTTCAAATATTTATAACAATTAAAACTAGTAATGCTTCGATAATGATACTAAAAAGATTCTAAACTCTTTTTTTTTTCCTGCATGCATCCTCTTCTCTAGTTAAAAAAAAAAAAAAGGTTTTTTTTACACGTGTTTGGAAAATGAGAATATAAATTATAAAACAGATATAATGTACACTGTTGGTGTTCAAACTTATTATAAAAGAAGAAGCCAAGTGAAAAAGAAAAAAAAAAGGCTGAAAGTTAAATGTGGCCTTATATAAAAAAAACACGCACGCAGTAATAACGATATCAGACACGGGATAAAAAATATAATTAACGACACTTTACTTAAAAATGAATTTCTATTGGCAAATTTGAATAACAAGTATTTCAATAGACTTTTTCACCAACTGAAATCTCCATCTGATTGTATTGTATCGCCATGAGTAAATTGAAGTTCATTCTTAAGTAAAATGACTGTACGTTCTAAATGCTGGTAATTAGAAATCACATAAATAATTATGCTGTGCAATATATTTGTAATGCAGCAGCATGTGCATGTGAAGTATAATTATTGTGGATTTAATTTGTGTGTGTAGAAGTTTTTGAGCATAAAATTGTCTTTTGTTTTATGGAAATTAAATATATTCTTAGTATGTATAATATTAAGTCATGCAGTTGAAATCTCCATTAAATATGAATGCATTGAGTTCATACTAATCATTTCAGTATCTGTACACAATACAGTTTATAAAAAATAAAACTACAATTTATCGCTATTGAAATTATTTAAAATTATTGCATGTAAGTTTTTGTTAAAGTTTGACGTGATCATGAATTTTATATCACTAATTATTTATTTATATATATATAACGTAAATGAAGTAACAAGGATTTAAATGAAGAAATGCATTAATTAAAGCCTCCATATTAGAGCATGCATTACTTAAAGTGTTTTATGTTTCAGATTTGATCTTTTTTTTTAAAAACTGCACAGCCTGTAAATAACAGTTAAATTAAAAGACTCATTCTAAATTTTGCCATAAACCGCTCTAAATTAAATTATACTTATCAAACTGATATATGAATGACAAAATATTATGTTTAAAGAATTCATATACCATTTAACTAAATATTAAAATAATTTTAAAAAATAAGTAATTAATGTATTTAAAGATTTTTTGGTAGTTTTGTGGAAATTCATTTATTTTAAAGTAATTAACGTTCCAAAATTAAAGCGTAAATATACGCAATTTTAAACTCAATCCACTCATTGCAACCGCAATTATTATTGTTTACACCTTACGCAAATCTTTAATATATTATACATATAATTATTAACTATTAAAACAATTACATTTTTAAATTATTCTAACACAGTATATAATAGCTATATATACATAAAATTGTTAATTACTTAAATCATAAGGCTTATAATTAATACTATTTGATATTGAAATTGAGCTTTATAGACATTATATTTTTTTTCCATAGCACGAGCTGCATGTAATATTCCTTATATCCTGCTGTAAATTGTGTTTCATGATTCTATTGTTATTTTTTGTTGACGAGTACTTCTATAGTTGACTATAATATGACACTTTTTAATTTACTTATATCTTTGTCTGAATCAGAAATACACAAAAAAAGTGTATTTATAGTTAGATTACATGGATGCTGCATTTTAGCTGGTGACCTTACGACCTCTGGTTCATTACTAAGGTCACGTCTCTAAACAGCTTGACGTAATGCTAAAATCATGTCCAAGAGCATGTCCTAATCCCTATAGAGTGTATGCTAAAGTCAACACCGTGTTGGATCACTCAATAACATAGGCCGATATAGAAAAATTACTAATTTTTTAAGAAGCAATATTTTTGAGAGCATTATTAGTATCTCCAGTATGTTAAAAAAAAGTATAAAGAACTGCTTTCCCAGAGAAAATAGTCAAAAACGTAGTTTGTCCTATGCTGAGCAATGTTGTTCTTTGATTCAGTATGGCGTCAAAGCGCATTCAGTATGACGCCATGCGGATACAACCTATAGAAAACGACCCAGAGTATGTTCCAAGTGCAAGGTCAGTTGAAAAAAAAAATCTCTATTCAGCAAAACTTTATTATTTACGTTAAAACTCGTTAATTTGAAATATAAAACTTGGATTTCATAACGTACATATAATCAAGAGTTGCAGTCACACACCATAATAGAATTCAGGCATTATACAAATCTATATAAAAAATGAAACTTTTTAGCATGAATTTACCATCGAAGTAATCGTTTGATTTTTTAAGCTAGTTTATAAAAATCGCTTCAATGTTTTACATAATTTTTTATTTTGTAGAATGCTTTTAATGTATAAAAATAAAAGTAGAAACATTGTAATAGTAATAAAAGTGGGGAATAATGTGAATGCATAACCGTGTGCAAAAGTATATTATGTACATATAAGCGTAATTTAAGTCGGTTGGGTGTGGTACCATACAGTACATATATAATATCTTTATAACCATTATATTACCCATATTTCACAAGAAATAACTCATTATTATAATTTATATATTATAATTTTTATATAACACTTCTAATATCATCGTAATATACTGTATATATATATATATATATATATATATATATATATATATATATATATACACATACTTCTAAAAAATTAAATTAAAACAATATCACTCTTAAAAAAGGTGCATTATTTAAGTTACGAATCCTAACTTATATTTAAGATAATCACTTTTAAGGCATTATGAGTAGCTAAAAAAATGCATTTTAGCAAATTATTAAAAATATCTAATTTAAGATGTTTTAAGTTTTTTTAAAGCTATTTTATGTTAAAATAGCTATTCTTAATAATTTGCTAAAATACAGTATTTTAGCTACTTATAATAATTTAAAAGTGATTATCTTAAATAAGTTAGAATTCGTAACTAAAGTAATGCACACTTTTTTTAGAGTGATACGGATATTTATGTATAAGATACGTAGAATAAAAACTATATTGTTTTATTTTTAATATATTATAAATGCATTTAAATTGCATTATTAAATGGTTATTATTGATGTTCTATAATAATCAGTATTATGATTACAGTGGGAAAATTTCTTATGTATAAGCAAATTACCTTTTTCTTCTTACCTTGAGTTTGATTATATTATATACTGGTATCATTAGAATTTTCTTATTATAGACAGTAAAAAATTATTATTTTATTATTATTGTAATATGAAGTTTAAAACATTTACATGACATATTTTAATATGTTTATACATTTACAACGTTTGCTTAGTTTATTTTACTTTTTTTAGACGATTGAAACGTGTTTTCAATTTAATCTTTATGTGTATTTTTATATTTATTTATATTATATAATAACAAGACCAATGCTTATAAATTGTTACTATATGAACTACCTGAGCTTATAAAAGTTCTTATAATTATGCAAACACCACAAAAATGCTTTCTTTGACACATCAAGAATTGTATATAATTTGTAAATAATAAATATAGTCTCTTTCTAACAACTTAATTTTTGATTACAATTTATGTTAATAATAATAAAAAATAATAATAATAATAATAATAAATATATATTTATGTATATATTAGCTATTTCTATTTTCAGTTTATTCTAGGGATTTAAAAAGTAATAAATAATGAATTACATTACTGGAAGATATCTTATTACTTTAAATTCCAGTGTGCATGGTAAAACAGTCTATATATATTTTTTAATATGTATATTGCTTTTTTTTTTTTTTTTTTTTTTTTTTTTGAACTAATTCATAACGGTTCAAGACTTGTATAAGTATTCTTTCATTGTTGAAAACTTAGTGATCAAATTATTGACTTATAATGCTTTTCTTATGGAAAAACAAATTTAATTATTATTACCAATTTGCACCAATGAAAAAAAACTCAAACGTAAGTTGTGAATTCAACTAAAACATATACAGTAGATCATAAAACAGCATTTTTATCGCAGTATAGCATTCATGATATACAATATCACAATCTAGCATAGTAACCATTATAATATAATATATAATATCAGTATACATTTCATATGAAATAACATACATTTTTCATACCCGACACTTTTTTGTATAACAATGTAAATAATCATCGCTTACGTTGGCACTTTTCTCTAACAATGTATACTCATGATATTATAAAAAAAACATAAACAAACAAGCCTATTTTACGATGAAAAAATGTTTTAATAACTTTAAAATTTACTCTTATTATCTTTTATGATATAGGAGTTTTTTTTTTTTTAATAAAATTTTATTACTCTTACGCATTTAAAGAAAAAAAAATGTTAACAAAAAATTTAACCTGTTTTTTTGATTCATCAAGGTTTTCAGTGGAAGCCGACTTATACGTATATTAATGTGTTTCTTGTTATCTCTAGTTAAAATCTAAAACAATGAAAAATAGAACGCTTTTACAATTGCATTAACTGTGTTGAGTTTTGAAGATTTAAATTAACATGTCATTGCAAAAATAAAGGAATTTGAAAACAGGAAATGTATGTGTTAAAATAATTCGTTACTTTTTGGAAGAAATTTTGGTAAGGATTTCATATAAGTATAATTTTAAAATGCTTAGATATTTTAAAAAACATGGAAATTATCGGTTTAAAAAAAAATGCTTAAAATTACCATGGCTTATAACTTATAACACGTAAAAGTATGTCTAGTATTTCTCATTTAAATTTATCTGAATTCGGTGGAGTAATTTTCTCAAAAACCGCAAAAAAAAAAACGTGTTTTCCCCATAAGCGTAATGTTAAATTAGGGGACCCTTAGATTTCCCCCCGTCTCCCCGCGCGCTAAACCGATAACCTTCGTTGAATTTTTAATTAAACTCAACGTTTAGATGTGAAATGTGGATATTTTAAAATTATGCAGCCCTTAAAAGCTCCCTAAAAAGTTATTATTGCATTCTAGAGATTCCATTTTTTAAATGTAATTTCAAAAGATTGGCATTCATGTATTTGTAAACCTTGTTCATTCTACGAGCCATTATTTAAAAAATAGTATTTGTGTCTCAATCTTTCATATTAAGGAACCACAACACTATAGTATTTTACATACATTACCAAGTCTATATTTAATTCTGTATTTATTGAAAACGATCTAATTTAAAATTATTTCGATCAGAGTAAGCAATTATTATTTTTTCTATATTTCTTATGATTAAAAATATTTTTATATAACTTTTATGAAAATCCGTAATCATAAATGTAAGTCAAAATAATTAAAAGATAATTATTATTTAAAAAAATTGCAGTTATTAATCTTATAAGATGGAATTTTATATATAAAAAAATAAATTGAACTACATCTGTACATATAATAAATTGCAATTTAAAATGTACTTCACATTTTTATACTGTTACTTTTAATTTACTTTTTATGAAGAAAATACCTTTTTTTATATATAAAAATTTACACCAACATACTTTTCTATCTTAATAATTAATAAGACAATGCAGATAATAAAAAAAAAGTACTTAAAATTTGTAAGAAATTGTGGTTAATTTTTACATCTTTTGTGAAAAAGCGTTATAAGTAATTTTTC
This sequence comes from Ecdyonurus torrentis, assembly GCA_949318235.1. Taxonomy (NCBI): domain Eukaryota; kingdom Metazoa; phylum Arthropoda; class Insecta; order Ephemeroptera; family Heptageniidae; genus Ecdyonurus; species Ecdyonurus torrentis. The sequence goes on from OX439134.1 coordinate 16,373,832, forward strand.
CTTCCTTTTTTTTTATAATATTACACTTTCAAAAAGAATTGAAAGGAATTATCAAGTATATTAAATATAATTTTTGAACACAATACGTCTAATATGTATTAAAAAAATGACCATGAAAAAATTGGCTATATATAAAATGCATTTTTAATGCTTTAAATGTTGGAATGGTATTTTTGCACATTTTTATTTTAATAAAATATATTTGACAAATATTTTATTTATTTTTTAAGCTTTTATTACTATATATACATATAAACAATAAAAATCGTGCTAGTATATAAAAATAACTGTTCTAGTTTAGAATAGAAATTATATATTTTATTATTTTTTTTATCTTTTATATAGAAACAAGTAAGATGGCATTGAAAATGAGAAATAAAAGCCCTTCACTTTATACTACATTGATTCTGGCATTCTGCATCACCGAAATATAATGATATAAAAACAATCCAATGACACGTTAAGACAAAAATTCTAAAATTTGATCAATTAACAAAAATGTGCCACAAAAAAAAAAGCATTAATTCAAGTATGGGTCATATTTTTGTTTTTGTTAATACATATATTGCACATAATTATATCTATGTTATTATGCTCACTATATATATAATGTAAAACAGTAGGGGTTAAATTGAGAAATCTTGTACCTTAATTATGTTCTAACAAAAAAAGTCGTAACATTATTACTATATTAAACACTTAAAATTTATATTAGTTTTTTTTAGATAGTTTACAAATTCGAATCAAAACACACTTTTTGTCTGGAATTTTTTTTTATTTGTTACGTAGGTTTAATTTAGATTATAATTATCAGGGTAATTATATAATGTTTACATTTTATTTTAGTGTACACTTAAAAGGTATTTTGTCTCAAAAATCTTTGTTTTTTTTTTTAAATTATTGGTTTGCAAAATGTAATGAATATAAAACTACATGTAACTATAATAATGAAAGTTATATGCATGTGACAATATTAAAGACGTAACTTTCTATATAACGTATGACACTTATCATATTCAAAATCATATATTTATCATATTGTATTCAAATTATTTTACCTTCAAAACATATGGTATTGCATAATAAATTAAAATAATAAACTTGTAAGATAAAACTAATTTTTAATTAAATGCTGGAGATTTGAATGAACGATATTATAAATTGCAAAACTATAAGGTCAAGTTATTTAGAAATAACTATGACCTAAATTAAAATATAATTAAATCTATTTAATTAAATTAAAATATATTTTAAAAAAAAAACTCTTACCTTAATAATATTGATAATAAATAAATCCAATAAAATGTTAAATCACTTATATTGAGGAGCACTAAAAAATCACCAATATGCACTGAAATTGTGACCGAGTATGAGTTTAGAAGGTACCAACTACTTTCCCAACCTGTTCCCCTTCTATTTTTTCCCCTTATCTTTACAAACAAGTCCCCCTTCCCCCCTATAACCCCCTCTCATCCTACACCTGTAAAACCTGAGACACATTTCCCCTTATTTCCTTTTTCTTTTTTTTATCCCTACCTTACTTTATTTTTTTATCATATTTTATTACTGACTTAACTTTATTATGATGTCATTATTTGTTGTTATTATTGTTGTTTCATTTTTGTGCTTTTGATATTTATGCATTGAGATTCTTTGATTCAAAATTGTCATTTCACAATGTAGACAAATGAAAAGTTGCTTCTAATTTTTGGAGACCTGAACGATCGTAAAAATGTAAAAGTTTCCATATCATGCAAATTCGCACATATCAGATTTACTTATTGATTTAATTGCCATTTAATATAGAATAAATAACATTATGTAGAAGAATAAAATGCAGAAATTTCATGCATCCAGTTTCGTACTTTAAAAATGTAATGAGAGAGAGAGAGAGAGAGAGAGAGAGAGAGAGAGAGAGAGAGAGAGAGAGAGAGAGAGAGAGAGAGAGAGAGAGAGAGAGAGAGAGAGAGAGAGAGAGAGAGAGAGAGAGAGAGAAATTTAAAATTAATATGATTAAAATAAGATATTGGGATATAAATTATTGGTAACATTATAATTAAAATTGAAATATACTCCAAAATTAATATTTAACTAACGATCCGATCCCTATTCCTACCGGTTACCTGTTAAACTCAGGTAAGGTCCTATCTTTCTCAATGATACCTGTTGTTATTTATTACCTGCTGCACGATCTACACTAGAGCCCTATTTCGTCTCTATATATTCATATATTATATTCACGGAATAACTTCTGGAAAACAGGTAAAATCCTACACGCGATTGCCGTTTTTACAAGCATGTTCAATTTTCAATGATATCTGTACTACAATAGTATAAATGCTGCAATGATTTCAACCGGAAATAGCGAAAATAAATTATATTATTTATTACTGACTGATTGCTCATTCTCACCGAAAGCACCATTTTTTTTTTTTTTAATTTTTGAAAAAGTATATAAATTACTTAAACTTTTCTTCAAGAGTTTTGAGTTTGTCTGTGATTAGTTTGAACCGAAGAAAAAGGGTTGCTTTTGGTACAAGCGCGACGAAAAGATCCGGCACTATACCCCTATTCCTTTAGCTTGATCACTGGAAAATTTCCAATTACCTTCTAATTTCAAGTAAGGATCTTTTACAATGTTTAAATAAATACGGCTATAGGAATAAATTTTTACCATCGTCAATAGTTCCGGTATAAGTGGGCGTAACTACATTTCCATTATTACACCATATTACGTCTAGACTATGATGACGTCAGGTAAAAATTAATACAGGTGTAAAAAGTTTTGATATTCCCCTCGTAGCCTACCTGCCGCCGCAACACACCGCACTGCGGCCTAAGGCGTTGTATGACCCGCTTTAATGACCGCCAACAAACTCCGTAGGGGTAAATTAGGAAACTAAACTTAAATAAACTTATCAAACTCAACTCCGAATAACACCTTATAAAATTTAAAAAAAAAATATATATATAAATCGCAAATTATTATTTTTGCTATGATTATCACAATGACAAATTTTTTAAGACTAGCAACCTGTTTCAAATTTAAAGAAACATGAAGAGTATAATAAAATGGATTGCTACAAGTTCAAACACCTTAAAATATTAAATTTATGACAAGATTCACGATTTTTTGTTAATTTTTTTTTTCGTGTTATTATTTACGTTTTTTTTAACGGAAGATCAAGTTTTATTTGCAAAAACAACAATTTAAGAATGTTTTACGTTTTAATGATATGCTCAAAAACTATAATTTGTTTTTAATGTGGAGTTTTTGTTAAATTGAATATAATAGAATACAGTTTTTTTAATTCAATATTTTTATTGTATATTTCAATAATTTAGTTGTAAATTTATATATTTTTATTGATTTAATGTGTTTGTTAAATTTGAATTCCTAGCTATTAGATGATGTATTAATTTAATTTTTACAACGACAGTTGATCACGAGAGAGAGAGAGAGAGAGAGAGAGAGAGAGAGAGAGAGAGAATTATAATTAAGTTTTCAGTATCATTTTTTATTTGTGATTGTAAAAATAAATTATAGCTAATTAAATGTTTTAACAATAAAAACTTGCATGCCAGATTTTTTAATTTAAATATTAATTGAAATGAACAACAAATTTAAAGAGGCTTCCAATATCTCCAGGTTTTTAGCGTTTACTAATAATTATAATAGTTAACGGATTTTATTTTGCAAAATCAGATTACAAACTTCTCAATTTAACCCAATGGTTTCACAGTATAGTTACACTTTTAAATTTATACAAACCGAAATTTCATTATGTTATTTTTTTTTAAATAATTGTCAATACAGTATAGTGAAAATAATAATTCATAACTTTTTTATTTTTATTTTTTTTAAACAACGTTTTCATTGATTTATTTTATTTTTATTCACACTTTTATTAATATTGATACCAAATTGGGTGTAATTATTTTAAAACATGCTTTGTCAGCTACCTCTGCTAAAAATTTCATGGTAGAGCACCTTTAAAATAAAGACAAAAGAAATTATCAACTGAAGGGGCTTAAAGTTCAAACCCATATGTAATTCAAAAATGCTGCATGGTGACACCCTATAGATTACATTTAGATAATTGCGGTTTATATACACTGGATTTTGTACGCGGGTTGGGGTTCTCTGTGTGCAAAAAAAAAAAAAAAAAAAAAAAAAAAAAAAAAAAAAAAAAACTAGTTGCAACTAGTTGAGTATGGTAATTATACTTTTTTAAAAGCTAATTGCCATTACTGCGGACTCTTCCTTTAAAACAATTTTACAATAACTTTTTTATTATACTTAAAGCCTTAAACCACATAAAACAACATATATGCTTTTTAATGAATAAACACGAAATAGGATCTTCAAAACTGTTGACAATTTTTACCAGAATGTTAATGTAGCCCCACGAGAGAGCGTGAAAATACTGTAAAGTATGCAACTTCCGTGACTATTCAGGTACCTGACGTCAGAAACATGCAAAAATTAGTAAAAAAAAAAAAATGTTGAGCGGGTAGCACAAATTGAAATTTTCTGATCACTGCTACGGAGCTATAGTTGGGTTTTCAGACAAACTATAAAGTTATTTGTTATTTATGTAAGTCCCATCAAGTGTTTTATGATATAAAATGCTTATGTTTTCTTCTGGTCTATTGCTTTAACATGGTGTTAACTATGACATACCGATGAAGGGAGACACTTTTCATCGATAGAATATATAAAATGTCACCACTCTGTCGCATTTATATTTATGTCATTCACATATTTCTTAGTTGTGTCATCGTTAAAGTTTCACTCGGGTATAAATATTTAAGTTAATGTTCCCAATATTAATTAAACCCTTGTATTTAAATATTTGGTACTAAAATTAATAAGCTATATATAGATTTAAACAAAAAAAAATATTTAAAATAATTACTAAAAATGAAAGTATGCAGTTTCTGATAAATGAATTCTAAACAACTATCTTATGGAAATACCATATAATTAAATGGAACATTATACGTTAAATGAAGTCTCTAAAAGAGTGCATTCTGTGTCTATAAGGTAATAAGCTAAATTTTTACATCAAAGTACCTGTGCCGCAGTTTCGTATACAATGATATTACATTATATTATGAGTATTATGACGTTTCACATAAATGAAATCGGAGAAATTTTTATTTAACATAACGCTCCATACACGGAAAGAAGAAGTTACGTAATTTATGCTGCAATTATGTTATTATTAAGTGCAGTAACTGAGGAATACAAAGTAATGGAGGCTATAGGGTGTTTGCGCATAACGTCATCCTGAATGCTTTTCGATGCTCTTCTTGAGCAATAAACAGTATAGAGACAAACATAGTTTTTTGCTAATTTCTTTGGAAAATTAGCTCTTTTTTAGGTTATTTTTATTTTTCTTGCATACTTGAAGAACTAATTCAACCATCAATGCATCAATGCTGTCAAAAATATGGCGAAGTATTTTTAAATTGGCGAAATGAGTCATTTTCCCATACTGGCCCCTGTTATTTAGCGCTCACTTATGGCGTCGACTTTAACATGAATGGAACCACCCTATATAGTATAATATAGTTTGAACTTTTTACTCACTAATTTATATATTATCATGCAATGTCTCTAAACATTTTTGCTTATACATGAATTTATAATGTATAAAGTGTACATAGAATATCCAACATTCGATTCTAAGCTGCATTTATGTAAAATGTTTACTCTCTACCAGTGAATGTTTACTCACTATACCAGTGCATGGCTTCTAGTGAAATAGATATTACAAAGTATTACTCTAATTTTTAAGAAGAATTCATATCACTTTGCATTCATCGTATTTGCATTAACACTAGCCTATTAAAGGCATAGACAACATGAAAACATTAGCATTTACATCACAAAACACTTGATGAGACTTGCATAAATAACATTAATTGATATCAAAATCTAATTGTAGCGCCGTAGCAGTGATCAGAAAATTTTATGCAACCCGCACAATATTGTTATACTAATTTTTTGCCTGTTTCTGACGTCATAAACAGATATGTTCACTCAAATTGCATACTTTACAGTTTTTTCACGCTCTCTTGTGGGGCTACATTTACATTCTGTTAAAAATTATCATCAGTTTTGTAGATCCCATTTTGTGTTAAAGAACTTGTTGTTTCATGTTTTCTATGCCTTTAAGTAAAAATTACACTATTTCTTTGACACACAATCAATGCATTTTGTAGTTATATGTACTCTCTAAATATTTGTGCGTTGAGAGTACATTTTTGTATTCTGAGTGTATATTAAAAATATTGCTAAATTAGAGTAGCACATATTATGATGTATAGAACTTAATACTTATGCTATGTTACATAATAGAACATAGCATAAATTATGTTTTGTTAAAATAGAATAATTCTTACATGCCTTTATTTTATCCATGCACATGGAAGTAGAATAATATTTTATAACTCGGAGATTGTGCCATGATGACTATTACATATAACTTCATTATATTACCTATTATTTTCCCATCTCTACCTTTCACTTTGGTCACAGTAGCTTATTATATAGCTATTTATCATTTGAAGGGTAGTGGATCGGTATATATCCATCCTTTTTCTTCTTATTGACCTTAACCATTAGTTTTAAAATGCCCCTTACAATGCAGTGAATAATACACCCTATTGTCAATGACGGCGCGTTTTGTAAAGTTTTTTTTATATATAACTTTGAAATTTAATGAGGCTTTTGTTTTTTTATGTGATGAACGCTGGGGAGTTTTAATGTTTAAAAGGCCCGTCTCTCAAAGAAAATTTGTGTTAAAAAAAAAAAAAAAAAAAAAAAAGGGGGGGGGGGGGACTATGTGTGCCTAAAACGACTTTGTATGTTCATTATAATACCAAAAAAAAAATTTTTTTTTTTTCCTCCTCATTTTTACGTGTATTTTCTGTTCAGTCTACAATAGACTCTTTGCAAAGATATAGCACTTTATGCCACTTGATTGGTTTAGTTTTCTGCTGCTTCCCGCAAGTCTTTACGATAATTTTGATCCGATGTCTTTTTTTTCTTTAATTTGCTGAAAGAGCTCAATTTTTCATTAATTTAAACACTTTTTTGTTTTATTATATGCAATACTAAGAAAGTTTTATGGGATTAATTACAGCTATTTAATTATTATTTTTAAGTTACGAAACACTTGCTACGTACAATACTACAAAACCATAGAAGTTTGGGGAGTTTTATCATGAAGTAGCTGATGAAAAATTCTCAGAGTATATGTGTACAGAAAGTCTTTATAAATATTTCTTTTATAAATACATAGATACAAATAACATCATAGAATATATTATAAGAACACAATTATACAAGTCATAATACAGAGTTTATACTTTGACTAAATATAGTGCGTGTGGTCTTGTAATCTTGTGTTTTGGTCGCAAATTTTAAAGTGATATTGAGTGCATAAATTTTTACATAGCTCACAGATTTGATAGCTAGTTTGATAGTTTGATGGAAATGTTTGTTTTACTTATACCTAAAATATAAAAAACATTGAATTATCATTTAGATTCCAATGAAAAATATAAAAAAAAAATTAACAAACTAATGAACAAATAAACAAACAAATAAACAGATCACTCTAAAAAATGGTGCATTACTTCAGTTACAAATAATAACTTATTTAAGATAATCCCCTTTAAGTTATTATGAGTATAGCTAAAATAGTGCATTTTTACACATTATTAACAATAGCTATTTTAACTTAAAATAGCTTAAAAAACTCAAAACAACTTAAAATAGCTATTATTATTAGTTTGCTAAAATACATTATTTAAGCTACTCATAAAATAACTCAAAAGTGATTATTTTAAATAATAATAATAATAAATTATTTTTATTGAGAGGCCATAAAAGGTATACACTCTATACACCCACTTACATATGGTCCTCTGACATATTTGAACATAATTATATAATTATCTTGTCAGAGGTTTGTAATAAGAAATAAAATAAAGATAGAACATACAGTACAGTATAATATTAAATTACTAATATATTAGATTTAGCCATTAATACTCAGTATTTAATTACAAACATTATCTAAATATATATAAATGGCTATAAGACTCTCTGTGCATATCATATTAAATTAGTTATTTGCTTTAGCACAATCGAAATTAACAATAATTGAATTTATAATTTTTTAAATTCGTAACTGAAATAATGCACTTTTTTTTAGACTGGTATAAATAAATAAATAAAAAACAAATTTTAAATTCCACTACTTTAAAAATAATAATGATAATAATAAACATACTCATCAATATGAAGTATTATAATATAATTAACTTGGTAAGAAAACAAACAACGAAAGTATATGAAAAATAAATGTATTCAAAGTCAAATATAATTTTCTCACAATATATACATAAAACATGAACAATAATACATGCGAATCCAATCAAATGTGAAGGATAATATAATGAAACAAAAGTGGGTTATTCAACATAATAAGTTACATTCATTGTACAAAAATTAAATTTAACCTTTCATTTTAAAAACTTACAACATTATAAGAAAAAACATGACTAGACCATAAAATTTCAATTATCAACTAAGAAAAAAACTCTATGAAGAATATTATTTCATCGTTGTAATTTTAACTGTACTTTCCTGTATGGAATCACGTCATTTTTTTAATACTGAAATTGCAAGAATTTTTTTAAAATGTGAATGTAAAAATTTAATCTTAGAATTCAATAAAATTTATTATTTTAAATACTGCATTTTTTTTTTTCAAGTAATGGAAGGGTCACCATAGATTTTCATTGCTGCATCTATATCACCATTTTAAATTTGGTATCATTTTAGAGTTATGTGCTAGATGCCAGGGATAACAATTTCAGGGATGAAATTTGCAGGATGAAAAAAATTATGTTTTCTATTAAAGGAATAGGCCAGAGAAAAATATAAGCATTTATATCACACAACACTTGATGGGATTTACATAAATAACATTAGTTTGTCTCAAAACCCAACAGTAGCCCCGTAGCAGTGATCAGAAAATTCGATTTGTGCAACCCGCACAACATTTTCATACTAAATTTTGCATATTTCTGACGTCATAAACATGAATAGTCACGCAAATTGCATACTTTACAGTATTTTCACGTTCTCTCGTGGGGCTACATTAACATTCTGGTAAAAGTTGTTATCAGTTTTGAAGATCCCATTTCGTGTTTATTCATTAAAAATCTCATGTTTTTTTATGTGGTCTATGGCTTTAAGGAGGTACAGGAGCGTAGATGGTAGCAAGGTATTTTTAGATAGGAAAATATCAGCTGTTATCCAGTATGGTTGAGTTGACTACTTCTTATGAAAATGTCCCTGTGCTGCCATCTACGGTCCCCTACCTCCTTAAGCATATTGGGGTATGAAATTTTAAACCAAAGTAATTCAATATTTTTATGGTGTCACCCTATAATTTTTACGTATAGCTTCGTCTTGATCTAAATGTGCATGAAGGTCAAAAAGTTAGATGTAGTTATAACGATTACTTTTTTGATCAGTCTATTGCAATTTCTAAACTTCCTAAAGTTCCTAAAAAATAACAAGTACTCTGACCGAATTATTTCTATATTGTTGAAAACTTCACTAAAATAACATGCGCATTTAAATGGCAATCGTGATCTCTCAACAATGGGGCGGGGGGGGGGGGGGGGGGATTCTTTTGTGGCCAGGATACTTAAAAATTTCAAGTGTAATTTAACTCATCTCACTCTTTTATATACATATAATGCAAACGAGAGAGAGAGAGAGAGAGAGAGAGAGAGAGAAAATTATGTTTGAACAAAAAGTTGACAAAACTGAATAATAACACGTTTATATTTTACAAGAAAAGGTGGAACACCACGAGTATCAATTTTCAGGACTAATTGTTAATTTGTAAAATTTTAAGTTAATAATGTTTACAAATCTTGTTACTTATAAAAGTACACAATATATAAAATTTACAATACACATTAAAACAACACCGAGTATAGGCTCGAGCCATTGCTGGGTGCGTCCGTGAAGTGTGAGAGCACAGCATATGGGAGGTGCATGATCGATGTGATTGCACCGACCAGCCTGCTTAGATGTTTCCACGGTTTCTCTAGGCTGTCATGGCGAATATCGGGCTGTGTACTTAGGCCGTGGCCGGCCTATGTGTGCTTTTTCATTTATTGGAAAGTCCTTACCTGTCGATAAGACAATGTCTTGACTGGGAATGAGATGGGTACAGCACGATAACAGATAACACAATAGGGCAATAAAAAAAAAAAAAAAAAAAAAAAAGAGTTGTAATTTATCTATGCGCAAAATAAAATCAATAAATCAATAAATTAAATAAGTGCAATCAATAGATAAATGCGTGTCTTTGAAGCTCTGAAATACAAGAAGCTTGAAATACATAAACCATCAATTTTAATTTTCAAATAACCTTTTTTTGCTGACTCTTTTTTTTCCATGAATTTTTGTTATATTTTTAAAGAACTCACACTGCAGACCATTGCCTTATAAAATATAAAAATTATGAAGTTACTAAAAGTCAAAATACTTTTTTATAAAGGTTCAGAATGTTTAATGGCGCATTAAGTTTAATTGTTAAAAACTTGAATGAGCTTGCATAAAATTTATAACAATACTTATACCGCTACATTACCCCATCATGAAATTATACAAAAAAAAAAAATTAAAAAAAAAATCTATTGTATCTAATTGTTAACTTTTATGCAAACTCAGTACATTTTTACATATAAATTTTTTTAATGCATTAAAAAAAATCATTGAAATATAATATAAACATATGTTTATATTATTATTATTATTATGACTGGCTGATTTTTAATCTCTTAATTGTCAAATTTCTTACGGTATACAAATGTTTTTTTATTAACCTAACTTCAAAATGTATTTAAATATTTAATTATGTTTTGCTTTCATAATTCATGTACCAATGAATTTGTGAGAATATAATTATAAGTTACTTTCATATTCATGTCAATTTTTCATATGTCTTCTTACATTAAAAAAAATAATAATAATATAAAAAATTAAAAATGCATTAACAAAATTAAAAAAAAATACGGAACATAATAAGTACGTAATATGTTCCGTACATATAGTAGTACATATACGTGTACTGTTTACTGTACTGTATATGAGAAAATATGTACGTTCAGGAAAATTTTAAACAAGTGTTGGAGCTAGAAAAAATTATTCTTATTATTTTAAGATTTAAATGCCTTTTTTAAAGATATTTACTGTAATAATAAACTTCATGCAACAATTTTAACATACAAAAAAAAAAAAAGTTGGTACACTACAATTATTTCTTTGCTTTCTTTACACTTTGAATCAAAATCATAACAGCAGCACGATGACAGTAATAAATTCATTAAATAAGTAAAATACTATTAGGCTGATATCAATATAAATTATTAAAATATTTGTAAGTTTCATTATTATAATTTCAATTATTTGTTATATAGAATATAATGTATAATATATACCACATTGTGTTTAATAAAAAAATAATAATAATAATAATAAAAAAGAAGAAATGGTCAATAGTTTCGAGATTATACTTACTTTTATGGAACACCAAAGCATATGTGCATTTTTTTTTTAAATATAATTTTCTTTATAAATGATAAACATTTGCGTTAAGTATCGATATAAATATTATAAGTATACCGGTGATATGGTAAACCCTAATTACAGTGCATGCTCTTTACCCATTTCACTAGTAGCAGACAGTACCCCACAAACTAGTATTGATTGAAGAGTTGACAAAAAAAAATCAAATGTTTTCTTTTTGATATACTTCGTATATTTGTGTTTAATGGATAAAAACGCATGTTTATTTGGAGATAATTTATTCTAGAAATATTCAGAGATTTGTATAGCTAACTACTAGATTAGTGTTCTCCTGGAACAAATCCTGAGTTTTCTCAGAGTTCATTCTCTAAAATATAAACGGTTTAAATAAATTTAAAAAAGAAATGTACGTTATATTTGACGTTTGTAATTATTTTTTTCATTACTGTAAATGTTTACATAATAAAATTTTTATTGATTGATTGATTTTATTAGACATTGGTATACAGTAACATCACATCAATATAATATGTTACACTACATGCGTCTCGTCGAAGTTTTCTAATTATAATCTTAGAAATTTAGATTTTTAGAGTTTAGAATCTTAGAATTTTCTAGTGTGATCAGTGTGATCACTTAACTTGCTAAAACAAAATCAATTTTCTAAATCATATTTATTGAAGCGAGTATTTCTTAAGACTAATTGACTTGTATTTCTCCTCTATAATTACTATTATTATAACACGGAAAAGGAAGCAACACTCTGTTTTGTTTATTTACCCAAACTATAAAAAAGTGTAAAACAATTTTCTCGTCATTTAAATTTAAAATTTGCATTCTCTCACAATAAAAAAAAGGTAATTTAAAAATACATGTATGTACTTTAGATAATTAACCAATTAAAAAAAAAAAACTTTGAGATATATTTTTAATGTATTTGTAATGAAGGTCAAATGAATAACACTTAAAGTACATTACAATAAACAATTACATAATATTTACATTCAATAAATAGAAAAAAAAAGTACAGTGCAATTAAATGATGTGTCAGCACATTAATTAAAATATCACATTTTGAAATCTTATAATTTTAGCTGATGATATCATAAACTGTGGTACTTTTTTGTCTACTTTTATTGTCATCATACAATAAACAAATTATGTAAATTATCCTGCTTTTAATTGGTTCCAGCATAATTTTTTTTATTGAATACCTTTGAAAAGATTTCTGCAAATAGTAGATGCTATGCAAGTTAAATTACTGCAAAACATTATATTGTACATTAATGATTTTATTAGTTTTAACTCTTAAATAATTTTATTTTACTTTAGTCTTATTGTAATGAAAAAAAAAAAAAACTAGTAAAACATCAATAATAATAAACAATATTATATAAATATCATTAACCGACAATGTCCTGCCTGTGTTTTTAATAAAAGATTTTAATGTGTTTTTCAATGTTAAACTAATGTTAACAATGTTAAAATAGTATTAATCTTAAATATTTTGTAAAAAAAAAAAAAAAAAAAAAAATCCTTTATATTGTGCATATCATAATATACGTATATGTATATTTTTATTTTTTATACATAATATATTATACAATACATACATATGTCTGAATATATATTTTATGTATATGCATGAAATGTACCTGACTTGTTTTGAGAAGGTCAATTAAAATGATTTGATTTGAATTTAATTTTTTATTCTTTGATTTTTCTTTTTCTTCAGATTTTTAACTTTTTTTAATGCAATTTAATAATTTAATTGTGATTATTCCACCTGTCCCAGTAACTTCCAATGAGAATAACAGTTTGGTTGTTAATTTTGATCGCTTCTCAATGACCAATTATTATTTAAAATAAATTTAAACATTCTAAATATTTAATATCTTGAAAGCATTCTAAAATCTAAACATTAAAATGCATTTCTTATATGGAAAAACCTTTATCATAAAGACGTTACTTTAAAATAACTTAACAAATCCCATTGCAATTGATCTATTTAAAATAATAATAACATTGAATGAATTATTTTCGACAAAATTATTTATTGCATTGTAAACGGTGTAAAACAAAAGCTTGTAATTTTTAATGATTGCAAAATCAAATATATTAATAAGATTATGAATCATATAATTCATATAATCTACAATTTATGATGAAATAATAGGAGAAATACAGAAATAAAGAGAAAAATAAACAAAATCCAACCAAAACACTGACAACTAGCAGACGACTTTGTGTTCCTGTCTTTTGATTTAACATACTTACTTATCGATGAATGAAGTAGCTATAACAACTCGAGTTAAAACTTTTTCTACTGAAAATTTAACTTTTGTTTTAAATAACTTTAAGATAATTTGATAAAAAAAAAATGTAACCAAATTGATTGAAATCCATGAAAAAAAAATAAAATCGCTGAGACTCAGTAAGCTATACAGTAAAATTTCATGGGAAACAATAAAAAAATTCCACCTTAAGTTAAAGCTTCTTCATTCCTCCATCTGAAAATGAGGAAAATTAAAGTAAATTGAGTAATGAACACAATCGGGCAGGCTAGTATTTTTTTTTCTGTATTATGAACTCTTTATTCACTCTGACTTTTTTTTTTTTTGACATCCTCTTTTTACAATCAAAATAAAACATTTAAAAACTTCAAACTTTTCTTCTATAATTGATATTTTACGAAACTCAAAAACAAACTATATTTGAAAGCCTGATATACTTTATCAGGCAAGGTTTATAAACCTTACTTTTCAGGAATACATAGACAACAAAACACAATCTTAATTATATTATAATTTATTGAGTAATTAAATTTTAATTATATTAAAGTTTATAAATATTTGATATAAAAATTAAGAAAAAATACAAATGTAAATCACTCGACAATAAACTAATGCATTATAAAGCAGATTTTCTTTTTAACAACTCATTAGTATACTTATTTTTAAAAGAAATGTTGCTTCATATTTTAATATTACTAATCTTTCAAAAAAATTTAGAATACAACATTAAAATGAAGATATTCATAATATATGACATAGCATCATCGTATATAATTAATATTAATTAGCATTAAATATATAATGTTTTGAATTTACTATAATAAAGAAGCGGAAGAAACGAAGGCTATTTTTACGTAAAGAAAAAAAAATCAGTTATAACCTTGAAAAAGTGACGTAATTTTTAACTCGTGTTAGTTTTGACCCCTTGGAAGACCCCTTTGAATAAAAATGATGTTCTTAATCTATGTTATAGAAAAATGCGTATACAAATATAAACAAAAAAATGTCTGTATAGTTCAATGTCAAATTTTATCAAGAAAAATTTTTGGTTCCTTAATATTTCGATATTTCCTTAATTAAAATTTATTATTATTAATATTTTTGTTAAAATTCGAATGATTTTTGAATTTCAAATCTTTCCATCTAATATTGGTTTGACATGAAAAAAAAAAAAAAAAAAAAAAAAATCTAGGATGTAGAAAATAATTTTTTTTTTCTATTCAATAATTTTACTAATAACTTTAAATTAAGGAAGTAAAGGTTGCTTGTGTCAATTGCAAAATAAAATAGTAATTTTCTTGCTTACTCATTATAATTATTAGTATACAAATAAATAGTATTCAATTTAAGCATTCTTTAAATATTTTGCGGTAAGAACAAATGTAAACCTCCGATCTCTCTCTCTCTCTCTCTCTCTCTCTCTCTCTCTCTCTCTCAATCACTCTTTATTTACTTTTATAAAAAATAACAATTTGAAATTATTGAAAAATATGTCACAAATTCAAGTTTTTTTTTTTTTTTTTTCCTTTTATAAAAAAAATTGTAAACTGCACCTTTTTACTGATAATGACAAACACAAAATTAAAAATTAGCGGTTGAGGAAAAACTTTTGACATTATAGAATTAAGATATATATACTCCGTTACATAAACTTAAAATTAAATATAATAATTATATAAAATATAATTATAAAATGTTGTCCTTAATTTTAGAGATTTCTTTCTATTTTATCAAAACAATAATTAATTTTAAATTTGAGATGGTCAAAATAAACAAGAAATTATATCAAATACCTAAAGGGAAAGCCTAAAGGAATTTATAGTATTTTTATTTTGATGGAAATTATAGTTTAATTTTTGATTTTATAAAAAAAGTAGTTCAATTTTTTTATTTTCCTAATTTATTTTTGATTTTTTTTTCTATTCAATTTAGTTATGATTGCAAGGAAATTAGCTATCTTAGACTATTAAATTTTGAACTACTTTACTACACTGTATAGGATAGAATTTGATGACTATTTTCTATCAAAAAAAAATATCAGTATAGATGATTGTGTACTTTTTTATTTTCTCATATATGCATGCTTTTTTTTTTCTTCTTTTTTTTTTTCTTTTCTTTTTGCATTTACCATATGGTTATGTATTAAGTTACCATGATTTAATTCTTGTCTCTCTCATTATGTTTTATTACGATAAACGATAAATGCTTATTTACTAAAATACATTATTCTTATTCTTAATTTCTGTTGGAGTTAGGTGTAAGAGTGGGCCAGCCTGCTGTCAGGTTTAAACCTCGCCCATTTTAAAGTTGTATATTTTATTTATTTATTTATTTTTTTTAAATATAGACAATTATTTAATTAATGCTGTTCGTAAACCCTGTTATCTGCTACTAAAATAACGATCAACTATGAGATATACAAATGTATTGCGCATTTTTTGGTGCAAGAAATCATAGTTTATGAACAATACTATTGTATATTTCACGATTTAAAAACTTACGCTGGATTTTGAATAGTATTTTATCAAAAAATCAAACATAAGTTTCATTCAAATGGCAAAAATATATAAATATGATAATTATCACTATCACAATTGCATTTATGTACATTGCATTATGTAAAAAAAAACAACATTAAAATTCCAAACAGGCACAGCACTACTAAGTCTGCTGACACGATGAAATTTTGTTGATCAAAAAAAAAAAAAAAAAAAAAAAGCAATAACAAAATCTTTAATTCAATATTTTCCAATGATCAACTTTTGTGGCATTTTAAGGGAAAAATTCCCAGCTTTTATCATATTTTAAGGGTAATAATAGATTTATATTTATAAATATAATATATTTATAATATAATCTAAATTTTTATTAAAAAAAAAAACCTTAAAAATTACAATAACAATTCAACTTTTTATTTGACGCAAGTATAAATTTCTCTTATATAAGCTTGTTGATAAAAATATTTTAGCTGGCAGGTATTTTGTTTAAAATTGTTTCAAATTTATATAGTATATAGCACTTATTATAGAAATAATATTTTTATTGCTATAATACTAATGATTATGATTAATATAATTATATTTTTTATTTTTAATACAATATACTTATTGGTTGTATCCTATATACCCCGAACACTTAATTTTAATGTTGTGGATGTATTTTAGTTCTCTCTCTCTCTCTCTCTCTCTCTCTCTCTCTCTCTCTCTCTCATTTTACAATTTTCCCCCTATTTCTATCCCATAACTTCTCAACAAAACCTATATTTAAAAATAATAACATACTATACATAGATAACCCTGACATTATATAAACTCCAAAATGACATATAAACTCCTAAATATATCAGGTCAAACATATATTTACCAGTCCCAAAAAATGACAAAGTTTTTTTTATAGCATATATTTAGTGTACGATCGATACAAAGCACTTTTCAATATAAGTCAAATACTGATGAATAAAGTAAATAATTGAAGAAACTCAAATGAAAATTTTTTGAAAAAACTTTATTCGTGGAACGGGTTAAATTAATATTTTATGATATTTCCGAAAGTATTTACAATTTACATACGTATATACGGTATATATATATATATATATATAATATAACTTGATTTTCGTGTTATAACAGTATAAAATAATTGTACAAGTTGGATTTCTCTTAAAATTATACAAATTATTGCAACTCGTGAAGTTTTCAAACATTGTTATTATTGAAAGGGTTTAGCTTTCGTGTTACACCGTGTTATATAAGCAGTAAACTGACATTGAAAAGGAATTCGGCTCGACCGGGACTCGAACCCGGATCTTTGGTTTCCCAGACCACTGCGTTACCCATTACGCTACCGAGACTCCTTCCAATCCAACATCATTCACTGCTCATATATAGTCAGCTTTCGCTGCTTGCCATGCGCGTGCCTTCGTTGGCGCGACAGTTTAAACTGCTAAGCAGTCATGGCGGGTGCTCTTGCGAGCTATATGCCTCCACGTAGAGGGCAGTTATGAGAGTTTGTAATTTAACGCCTATTTTACACGGGAAGTTTTAATGAAAGGGTTTAGCTTTCGTGTTACACCGTGTTATATAAGCAGTAAACTGACATTGAAAAGGAATTCGGCTCGACCGGGACTCGAACCCGGATCTTTGGTTTCCCAGACCACTGCGTTACCCATTACGCTACCGAGACTCCTTCCAATCCAACATCATTCACTGCTCATATATAGTCAGCTTTCGCTGCTTGCCATGCGCGTGCCTTCGTTGGCGCGACAGTTTAAACTGCTAAGCAGTCATGGCGGGTGCTCTTGCGAGCTATATGCCTCCACGTAGAGGGCAGTTATGAGAGTTTGTAATTTAACGCCTATTTTACACGGGAAGTTTTAATGAAAGGGTTTAGCTTTCGTGTTACACCGTGTTATATAAGCAGTAAACTGACATTGAAAAGGAATTCGGCTCGACCGGGACTCGAACCCGGATCTTTGGTTTCCCAGACCACTGCGTTACCCATTACGCTACCGAGACTCCTTCCAATCCAACATCATTCACTGCTCATATATAGTCAGCTTTCGCTGCTTGCCATGCGCGTGCCTTCGTTGGCGCGACAGTTTAAACTGCTAAGCAGTCATGGCGGGTGCTCTTGCGAGCTATATGCCTCCACGTAGAGGGCAGTTATGAGAGTTTGTAATTTAACGCCTATTTTACACGGGAAGTTTTAATGAAAGGGTTTAGCTTTCGTGTTACACCGTGTTATATAAGCAGTAAACTGACATTGAAAAGGAATTCGGCTCGACCGGGACTCGAACCCGGATCTTTGGTTTCCCAGACCACTGCGTTACCCATTACGCTACCGAGACTCCTTCCAATCCAACATCATTCACTGCTCATATATAGTCAGCTTTCGCTGCTTGCCATGCGCGTGCCTTCGTTGGCGCGACAGTTTAAACTGCTAAGCAGTCATGGCGGGTGCTCTTGCGAGCTATATGCCTCCACGTAGAGGGCAGTTATGAGAGTTTGTAATTTAACGCCTATTTTACACGGGAAGTTTTAATGAAAGGGTTTAGCTTTCGTGTTACACCGTGTTATATAAGCAGTAAACTGACATTGAAAAGGAATTCGGCTCGACCGGGACTCGAACCCGGATCTTTGGTTTCCCAGACCACTGCGTTACCCATTACGCTACCGAGACTCCTTCCAATCCAACATCATTCACTGCTCATATATAGTCAGCTTTCGCTGCTTGCCATGCGCGTGCCTTCGTTGGCGCGACAGTTTAAACTGCTAAGCAGTCATGGCGGGTGCTCTTGCGAGCTATATGCCTCCACGTAGAGGGCAGTTATGAGAGTTTGTAATTTAACGCCTATTTTACACGGGAAGTTTTAATGAAAGGGTTTAGCTTTCGTGTTACACCGTGTTATATAAGCAGTAAACTGACATTGAAAAGGAATTCGGCTCGACCGGGACTCGAACCCGGATCTTTGGTTTCCCAGACCACTGCGTTACCCATTACGCTACCGAGACTCCTTCCAATCCAACATCATTCACTGCTCATATATAGTCAGCTTTCGCTGCTTGCCCGATTATATATAACACGGTGTAACACGAAAGCTAAACCCTTTCATTAAAACTTCCCGTGTAAAATAGGCGTTAAATTACAAACTCTCATAACTGCCCTCTACGTGGAGGCATATAGCTCGCAAGAGCACCCGCCATGACTGCTTAGCAGTTTAAACTGTCGCGCCAACGAAGGCACGCGCATGGCAAGCAGCGAAAGCTGACTATATATGAGCAGTGAATGATGTTGGATTGGAAGGAGTCTCGGTAGCGTAATGGGTAACGCAGTGGTCTGGGAAACCAAAGATCCGGGTTCGAGTCCCGGTCGAGCCGAATTCCTTTTCAATGTCAGTTTACTGCTTATATAACACGGTGTAACACGAAAGCTAAACCCTTTCATTAAAACTTCCCGTGTAAAATAGGCGTTAAATTACAAACTCTCATAACTGCCCTCTACGTGGAGGCATATAGCTCGCAAGAGCACCCGCCATGACTGCTTAGCAGTTTAAACTGTCGCGCCAACGAAGGCACGCGCATGGCAAGCAGCGAAAGCTGACTATATATGAGCAGTGAATGATGTTGGATTGGAAGGAGTCTCGGTAGCGTAATGGGTAACGCAGTGGTCTGGGAAACCAAAGATCCGGGTTCGAGTCCCGGTCGAGCCGAATTCCTTTTCAATGTCAGTTTACTGCTTATATAACACGGTGTAACACGAAAGCTAAACCCTTTCATTAAAACTTCCCGTGTAAAATAGGCGTTAAATTACAAACTCTCATAACTGCCCTCTACGTGGAGGCATATAGCTCGCAAGAGCACCCGCCATGACTGCTTAGCAGTTTAAACTGTCGCGCCAACGAAGGCACGCGCATGGCAAGCAGCGAAAGCTGACTATATATGAGCAGTGAATGATGTTGGATTGGAAGGAGTCTCGGTAGCGTAATGGGTAACGCAGTGGTCTGGGAAACCAAAGATCCGGGTTCGAGTCCCGGTCGAGCCGAATTCCTTTTCAATGTCAGTTTACTGCTTATATAACACGGTGTAACACGAAAGCTAAACCCTTTCATTAAAACTTCCCGTGTAAAATAGGCGTTAAATTACAAACTCTCATAACTGCCCTCTACGTGGAGGCATATAGCTCGCAAGAGCACCCGCCATGACTGCTTAGCAGTTTAAACTGTCGCGCCAACGAAGGCACGCGCATGGCAAGCAGCGAAAGCTGACTATATATGAGCAGTGAATGATGTTGGATTGGAAGGAGTCTCGGTAGCGTAATGGGTAACGCAGTGGTCTGGGAAACCAAAGATCCGGGTTCGAGTCCCGGTCGAGCCGAATTCCTTTTCAATGTCAGTTTACTGCTTATATAACACGGTGTAACACGAAAGCTAAACCCTTTCATTAAAACTTCCCGTGTAAAATAGGCGTTAAATTACAAACTCTCATAACTGCCCTCTACGTGGAGGCATATAGCTCGCAAGAGCACCCGCCATGACTGCTTAGCAGTTTAAACTGTCGCGCCAACGAAGGCACGCGCATGGCAAGCAGCGAAAGCTGACTATATATGAGCAGTGAATGATGTTGGATTGGAAGGAGTCTCGGTAGCGTAATGGGTAACGCAGTGGTCTGGGAAACCAAAGATCCGGGTTCGAGTCCCGGTCGAGCCGAATTCCTTTTCAATGTCAGTTTACTGCTTATATAACACGGTGTAACACGAAAGCTAAACCCTTTCATTAAAACTTCCCGTGTAAAATAGGCGTTAAATTACAAACTCTCATTGTTATTATTGTTGGATTGCTATAGCTTTTTTTTTTAAAGTTCAAATTTATACCGTACACATTTTTACTTTAGCATTATATAGTTTGTAATAACATTTTTTTTTTTTTTTTTACTAAATCCCAGAAAAAAATTATCAAAAGTTTTAATGTATTTTTATTTATTGTGATAACTTTTGTCAAATTGTTATTAAGTACACTGAAAAAAAAGTGTATATTTCTTTGTCAGAAGAAACCACATAATAATATGAGCTTAAAGCTACTCTCCAGACCTAACAACATGCACTTTGATTTCAATAGAAGACTTGCAAAAGTAGGTTTAGTGAGAAAATAAACAAATTCACAACCCGATGAATTATGTGGTCTATGGCTCTTTAAAAAAAGTACTGCACTGAGGTTTGAAAATGTTAAATAAGGAATACTATATAACTTTTTTACATGTTGGAAGCTTTTTTTTTTCTTCACCGGTAAAATTCGCATTACCTATTTTCCTATTCAAATAACTGGAGTCAGTACCTTGCAATAAAAAAAAAATAAAAAACACGGAATAAAACATGAGGTAAAGAATGAGGGAGCCGTGTCACTATGTTTTATACATAAATTGCGCTGTTTGATATTTTTAAATTATGATCCACACATTCAATGACGAAGTATAATAACAACACTTCTTAAAATTCCCTCAGGCAAGTAATACCATCATCGCAGTTAGCACTTTACAAGTCACTTTAAAAATACGTACATACATTTTGTGCACGTTACAATATTGCTATAAGCCAACAGCATAATTTTAACCTCAGTATAGTATAGGCTTCTTCTTAAACTTTTTTCTTTTGGTTCTCCAAAACACGAAATATTACGATCAACTGAAATAGAATTACGCGTTTGGGGGGAGGGGAGGGGGCAAGGTTTACGAATAAGAACTATTGTATGGTACCGCATTTATACACACTTGCAAATGAACAGCTCATACTCATCATTATACTGTATCAATTATGATTTATGTATTCTTCAATATCATATACACTCTAATACTCACAAATGTTTCGAGAGAACTTAAATGAAATATTTTATGCTTGTACAGTACGTCAAAGCACTAGTGTATTTTAACTAAATATTCAAACTTGCAGGGGCTATTATGTCGATGAATACTAATAATATGGTTTCTTCGTAAACATTACTGTAAACTATATCACATTTCACTAGTAAACAGTACCCATGCACTATTTTTTGGTATATTAGTGAGTAAATATTCACTGGTAGAGAGAAAACATTTTAAATGCTTATAATCTCTAAAATTTGAATTTAGGATATTTTGAGGTGCTTTAGAATTTGAATTAGAATTTAATGAATTCTATGTAATTTGATTGTAATTTGTATATAAGCATGAATGTTTATATAAAATGTATAACATTTTATTACGTTCCATGTCTTTACAGAGGAGAACAAGTCAAGTCCAACGTACATATTATAGGAAAAACACAATTAAATATTGTAACTTACCTATTCCAGACCAATTATATTTAAGTTTATTAAAGGAATAGACCAGAGCATTTATATCATAAAACACTTGATGGGACTTACATAAATAACTTTAGTTTTACAAAACCCAACTATGTAGCTCCGTAGCAGTGATCAGAAAATTTCAATTTAAGCAACCCGCACAACATTTTTTATTAATTTTTGCTTGTTTCTGACGTCATAAACATGAATAGTCACGCAAATTGCATACTTTACAGTTTTTTCACGCTCTCTCGTGGGGCTATATTAACATTCTGGTAAAAATTGGCATCAGTTTTAAAGATCGTATGTCATGTTTATTCATTAAAAAGCACATGTTGTTTTATGTGGTCTATGACTTTAAGTGACAAACGTTGATTTTCAATGTAATAATGAGGAAAGTGAATTCTTTTTAACCCCCACTTTTTATGACATTTTGAAAAGAGCGTTAAAATTTTTTGAGGCGTTATTTTTTCTTAGAACGATTGAAGCATTAATTAATTTTTGAAATTCGACCTAAAAAGCCTGTAACGTCATCAATCGGGCATTTATTTTGGAAAGTATTGACCGTAGAAGGTACAGTAGCCAGTTTTTTGAAATCCTGAAGACGAGCTGATTTCATTAAACTGGTAACATGCAGCTGACATTTTGTGAATGTAACCTCGAACGATTAGTATTTGCCGAGAAACAAGTAAACCGATGACGTCACAGGCTTTCTAGGCCGATTTTCAAAAAATTAACTAAAATTACTTCGCATGCTCCAATCGTCCTAAGGAAAAATAATGCCTCAAAATTTTTTAAAGCTCTTTCCAAAAATATCATAAACTCAAAAAAAAAAAAAAAAAAAAAAACTTCCTCATTGTCCCCTCTATTTAGAGGCAATGCACGATTTAGTGAGTACTACGTATAATAGTTTTAAAATACTATGGCCTGCTTTGCAATCTCACTTTCAGTGTAATTAAAAGCAAATTTTTTTTAAAGCCAGTGTAAAATTATACAATCATCTTCTTATACAAGCATTACTGTCTCCCTATATATTTTTTTTCTTTGCATTTTTATCGTATTGAATATCCTCCGGTTTTATTTTGAATATAAATTATATTTTGAAGCATGACTTTCAAGTTTTGTATATATAAGAATTAATCTAATTTTGCTGCCATATATGGTATAAATACATTTTATATTGTTAAATATATATATACAACAAAATATATAAGATTAACTTAGATGGAATGATGAGTTAAGAAATTAAATAATATTCATCGCTAAAAAATTAAAAGTTGAAATCTGTCAGTTAAGTTTCTTTGAAAATTTTTATTTTTGAATATGAACATTAAAGGCTATTATATAGTTCAAGCTATCAAAAGTAATTTTACATAAAAATTATTGCAGCAAAAAAATGTCATCAAATATTTTATAATGCAAAAATTTCATGACAATTTCATTTTATACTAAAAACTCACGTTAAAAAAAGGTAAAGCTATATAATTAAATTTAATATAACTTTGAAATGTGAAATTTATATACTGGAATTAAAGGCGTAGAAAATCTTGAACAAAAAACATGTCTAATATCCTAACACACCTAAATATCAACGTTAATTTGCCAGGAGTCATTGATTTCTAATTTATTTTACATTCACAAAATGGCAAATGCGGTTTTATGACGTCACAAAACACTTGTTTTTGCGCACGTGGACCGGCGAGCTGTGACGTAATAAAATCGCATCTGCCATTTCATGAACAGAAAATAAATTAAATGACTCCAGCCAAATTAACGTTGATATAGGTATTTTAGAATATTATTGACAAGTTTTTTGTTCAAGGTATGCCTTTAAAGAGTTCATTCTAACACGTATAAAAATAGGCGTAATAATTATGCTAGCTCAATGCAGTCACATTCATGCATAATTTATGAAATACTGTATAGTGATTATATTACATAGCATAATATAGTTAAGATTTTCAGCATAATTACATGTGTTATTCCAAAAATAGTAACGATTGTGCTCTGCAATATAGGAAATGTTCAGTGCAGCATAAATTACGTAATTTATTTTTACATGAACTCGGGTACTTTTAAAGAGGAAGTGCCTGACGATGAAATAATTAAGATATTAAACTTCCATTAAAAATGCACCATTAATTTATATTTTACTGCAAATACACATACAATAATTTTTTTTAATATTTATTAAAAATAATTGTCTATTTTTAAATCAATTATTTTTAAATTGGTTTCAATACACTGAAAAATAGAAATATATTGATTTTTAGGCTTATAAGTAGAAAAAAGTAGCGGGAATACTAAAGTAATACAGCTGACTACTTCTACTTTCAGCCTTATATAATATATAAATTTAAACAAAATGTAATGATTTTGCTGCGCAAAGTTACAAAAAAATAAATAATAATAATAATAAAAAAAAAAAGTTACTGCATGACCTTAAAGTATTAAGAATGGAAATTCTGAGCAAAAAGAAGACGTATTTTCTTTGTCGCAACAGTAAAACAACAACAATATTAACGATTTACGCAGAATCTATATAACTTTCATTGTAAAGTTTCCTTATATTGATATCTATAGCATTTTATTTAATCATCAACTTACTATCGTTTTTTTTTTTTTTTTTTATTCCAGTTGCATATAATATATACTTATTAGTTTAATCATTCTTAATAATAAGACCAAAAATACGGATGCAACCAGTCTGATTAAGACGAATATATGATACATTCAGCAGAATATTTTACTGCTGTTTATTATAATGACTTGTTATTACCTGCATGGAAAGAAGAAACTACGTAATTTATGCTGCGTTTATGTCATTATAGCATAAATGTTGCTGAATTGGAACAGCATAAATAAATAAGATAAAAAAAATACTGTACTGGACAAGATCTTTCCATTCCTTTTCTTTGCCTTTAAACTCTATAATTAAATGGAATAAACTTTTATATGACAGAGTTTGTTCATAATAATATAATATTATACATTATATTATGCTATAATATGCTATATTATTATATTATAGACAAAAAAAAATACATAATAATTATGCTAGTCCATTTTCAACACAATTTGTTCAATATAGAATAATTTATACTATATTTCACAATTTCTGTTACAATAACACAAATATTATGTTGTACAGCATAATCAATTGTATAATTTAGTATTATTTATGCTATATTGTTATAATGTTATAAATGCAGCTTAAATTACGTAATTTATCATACTAAAGCTAACAATAATGAGGATCACTAATATTTTTTTTATTGCATATTCTGAAAGAGGAAATCGATTGATGTATGATTTTGTAATTTTTGAGTTCATTAAGTATTTTTAATTAATTTTTGAAAAATCGTGATATGACATCACTTTTGTATGAGCGTGTACGCGTAAGTTACCGACCAAGACGTCATATCGCGATTGTAACAAAATAAAATAATTAAAAATACTTAATGAACGTAAGAGTAATAAAATTTCATATAAATTGATGCAAGACGATTCTGTTAGAATATACAAGAAATTTTTTGTTTTCCTTATCAAATGTTTGCTCATTACGTAATTTCTTTAAATATATATATATATACAGCATACATCTGTAATCATTACCAAAGCAAGGAAAATCTGTTAAAATTTGAAGGCATGATCCTACAATTATCATTTATCTTAACTTAATCTTAAAGTTGGGTTATTAATTAGAATATATATATAGCAGAAAAATTGACCTAATCGCACGAGGAAAGAATAAATTACATAATTTATGCTGCATTAAATAAATACTATATATTATAGAGCACAAATTTTATGTTGCTAAATTGAACTATATAGCAATAGCATAATTATTACGATTCTTTGTTCGTGAAGGTAACAATTTTACCTTTGCTAAATTTCAACTGTCTCTGTCTCTGTCTCTGTCTCTGTCTCTGTCTCTGTCTCTGTCTCTGTCTCTGTCTCTGTCTCTGTCTCTGTCTCTGTCTCTGTCTCTGTCTCTGTCTCTGTCTCTGTCTCTGTCTCTGTCTCTGTCTCTGTCTCTGTCTCTGTCTCTGTCTCTGTCTCTGTCTCTGTCTCTGTCTCTGTCTCTGTCTCTGTCTCTGTCTCTGTCTCTGTCTCTGTCTCTGTCTCTGTCTCTGTCTTTATCTCTGTCTCTCTCACTCTCTCTCTCTCTCAAAACAGTACGAAAAAATATTACAAATATCAAATGCCTCCAAAATAAAAATAAAAACAACGGAGGTTATCAGTAAAACGTCCGGAAAAATATTAAAGGAGTCCCCTAATTTCCTTTAACATTAACAGATCATTTTTTAAAGCGTTAATTGGGAGAACTACTCCTCCAAGGCCAGAATTGTTTTTAATTAGGGATATAAATATAATACCACTCTTTTAAAGGCATAGAAAACATGCAACAACACATTCTTTTTAATCATTAAACACAAAATGGGATCTACAAAACTGATGATAATTTTTTAAATGTGGCTCCACAAGAGAGCGTGAAAATACTGTAAAGTATGCAATTTGCGTGAATATTTCTGTTTATGACGTCAGAAACAGGCAAAAATTAGTATGAAAATGTTGTGCGGACTGCATAAATAAAAAATTTCTGATTACTGCTACGGGGTTTTGAAACCAATTAATGTTATTTATGTAAGTCCCATCAAGTGTTTTGTGATATAAATGCTAATGTTTTCATGTTATCTATGCCTTTAAGGTAATCGATTTTATTTTTATTCCTTATTATTATTTTTTAAGAATTGTTCATTATTAATAACCTCCGATGTATTGTGCCAATAATTTAAAGTCATATATTTCAATTTTGTTGTTGAAATATTTGAAGGAAAAACAATTCAATTTTTCTGACTATAAGCAGTATTTAATATTGAAGGTGAAGCGGAACTATGGTGTAAAAAAAGTGATTGGCAAGCATCATAATATCGGTGATGTGCAGGATTATTGCATGCTTTAAATATTTGAAGGTCACTTTTTTTTATGTGAATATAATTTCAAGCCGGACTAGTGAGAGAGAGATTAGAAAAAGCTATGGAACAGCGACTTACACATTAAAAATATTTCAGACTTGTATGCACACTTTTTTTTTTTATTATTAAATTTATATTATATTAATGACATAAAAAAAGTGTAATACATGAAACACACGTTAAAGTTTTAGGTATTTATTTTAAATCATTTTAGATTTTTATTTTTATTGTAAATTCATGGTGTTGAAAATTATTTTTTAATTAATATTAAAAATATTGAAAATAATTCAATAATAATTTGGAAAAAAAGGTGTCCAGTTCCTAAAATATATAATATATTATATGTATACATATACGGTATATAATTCAATTTTTTAAATACATTTTAATTTTTACTAATTGTTTGCGATTGTTATAAATACATTGATCTTCTCGTGTCAAAATAAAGCTTCTATACTTTACAAATTTCCAAAAAAATAAGATCTACACATAAAATAAAGTCGTGGCCCTCGTGGGTACTTAGAGATTCTGCTATATAAAACAGGTGTGTGATACTCCAGGTAGCCGTAAATGTGTAAAGTGTAGATCGATCATTTTGACTAGAGAAGATTGAAATATTTATAAAATAATTTAAACTCCCCTCACTAAATTAGTATTCATATAATTAGTAAATATAAGCATGCATACAATATGATAATTTGTGCTATTATGCCAGCTACATTTTTTGCTGGAAAAAAAAAAAAAAGCGTTAAAATGTTTAGTATTAAATCACCTTTCTATGAGAAACAAAAGCATTACTATGTATTAATAAAGATGGCGATGGTTTATTACTGAAAGTGGAAAGTAAAATATTGAATGTTCATCATTAACGAACATTATTTGTTGTTCATTAGTGGTTTGCCGGTTAGAAGAAACAAAAGTCTCAATTTGTGTTGTTTTAATGACAAATGGAAAATCTAAGGAAAAGCTAATACAATTTGACCATTGATAAAGTTTTTTATTATATTTATTTACTTTTATTTTATTTTTACGAGTGGTTTAAGGCTTACAAAGTATGATTATACATATAATATTCATTTTAAAATTTCAATTTCTCGTTTGAAAATCTCTTTAACACATTCAACTCAATACCTAAATAAAAGTAAAAACAATAATTTGAAATTATTTAAAATAATAACAAGGAACAAGGTGAAAAGAGTACTCAAGGTAAAGCTTCCAAATACGGCATCGAGGAACGTCGAAAATTGGAGTTATACTCATTGTTGACATTTTTAATATCAGAGTAAATGAAGACTTGCAAAAAAATGGGGGATTTAGTGAGAAAATAAATAACTTCAGAGCACAACAATACTATATAAATTGCTAAGACATAACTTTTTCGTATAAAATTCCTGTCTTGGTTTAACATGATTTCTTATATATATAACAATGAAGAGTTTTTTCATGGTACTAAAATTCTAATTGCTGAGTTCTAAAACTGTTTTTTTTCCTGAATTTGAAGTCAATTCGATGGAAAAATAATTTATAACCAAAAAAATTAAGATATTCAGGAAAATAATGTGAGGCTCAGTAAGCTAACATTTCATTGTGAAGAAAAAGTTCTAACTTGAGTGCTTCAAAAAAAATTAATAATAATAATTAAATAAAAAAATAACAATAATAAAGAAAAAAGAAAAAAGGAAAAAATAAATAAAATACTACTACTGTTACTACTACTACTGCTACTGCTACTACTATTACTACTGCTACTGCTACTGCTACTGCTACTGCTACTGCTACTGCTACTGCTACTGCTACTGCTACTGCTACTACTACTACTACTACTACTACTACTACTACTACTACTACTACTACTACTACTACTACTACTACTACTACTGCTACTACTGCTACTACTACTACTACTACTACTACTACTACTACTACTACTACTACTACTACTACTACTACTACTACTACTACTACTACTACTACTACTACTACTACTACTACTACTACTACTACTACTACTACAACTCTTTACTTGGTGCTTCATTCTCCGATAAGGAAGCATGTTGAATTACGACTAGAACACAAAGTATAAAATACTAGTAATTTGTTATTGGGCACTGAACTTTTTTTTACAATTTTCTTCTTTCTTTTTACGAAATTTTTTTATTGTTATATTAATTCAAAATTGTAGAACGGAGAAGCACAGGAAATTATATTTAATTTTATAATACGACATCATAACTCTTTTTTTTATAGTACTAGAAACAATTGTGAATAAAATTGTTAGGAATGTATAAAAAAAAACTATAAATATTTGAGTTTAGCGCCTGATAGGTATGTAATTTGGTGGAACAGAGACGTTTAACAAGTTGCATACACGCAAGGCGTTTTAACATGCAATCATTAATAATTCACTCGTAAGATTTCCTCTTCTTTTCAATGTTGACGATATTTGTGACAGTTGAGGACAGTGTACTTGAGGAAGAGTAAGGAGGAACAACTTCTTATAAGTTTCACTGATAACAAAATTTAATGTAAGCCTTAAAGTTGTAAATTTACTTGCAAAGTGATTATCATTATTATTCTACACGTAATAAATAAATTACGTAATTTATACTGCTTTAAATTACTTCTATATTGTAGATCAAAATTTTTGATATTTTAGAATATCATAAAAGTAATTCTACTAAACATCTTTATAACGATTATGTTATGTAGTATAATCGCTGTTCAAGAAAGCATCTACTAAGCGTTTTGTGTTGCATTTTATTGTTGTTATTGTGTTTCAATTATGATGTTATGCATAAATGGTTTGCTACATTGAGCTAGCATAATTATTATGTATTTATTTGTGTACGTGTAATTGCAATATTTCTGCAAATACGTTTTGCAAAGAGCAAAATATGTTTTTTAAACATTAATTTGTTTTTTAATTTATATTAAAAAGTGTTAATTGAATTGTTGGATTTTCAATCTGATTTCAAAGTTAATTTTTTATTATAATTAAAAGTCTTTAACAATGATTTTTACAGTTTAAAAAAGTGTCTAGAACTCCTTAAAAAATTGTTTTGAAGACGTTTCATAGCTTATATATTTTTTTCTAAGACTTTTCAAAGCCTATTGTTAAAATTTATCACATCATTCCCTAAAAACTGGTGAGTGAGAGATGAGAGAACA
This sequence comes from Ecdyonurus torrentis, assembly GCA_949318235.1. NCBI lineage: Eukaryota > Metazoa > Arthropoda > Insecta > Ephemeroptera > Heptageniidae > Ecdyonurus > Ecdyonurus torrentis. The sequence goes on from OX439134.1 coordinate 16,404,717, forward strand.
TAAAAACTCTTTGTGCTGATTGATGTATTTAGAAACAGTGATTCACTTTCCCTCTCGTTGATGATAATAATAAAATAAAGAAAAGTACATAGTACAGAATCTGCTTTATGAACTAAAGTTCTTCAAACTTCAATTTCATGGAAAAAATGAAAATTGACAAATTATGCTGTACAAAACAACATAGTTATGTGCTTCTACAAAATAATATTTGACGTCTAATACTTTACAATGTTATTAAATAGAAAGACCATGAGAAGAAGAGCTTTATTTCTTTGCTTTAGAGAAAATTAAGTACAGAGTACAGTACAGTACAGTACAGTACAGTACAGTACAGTACAGTACAGTACAGTACAGTACAGTACAGTACAGTACAGTACAGTACAGTACAGTACAGTACAGTACAGTACAGTACAGTACAGTACAGTACAGTACAGTACAGTACAGTACAGTACAGTACAGTACAGTACAGTACAGTACAGTACAGTACAGTACAGTACAGTACAGTACAGTACAGTACAGTACAGTACAGTACAGTACAGTACAGTACAGTACAGTACAGTATATTGCTTTGTATTTACTATAATTGTAGGAGAGAGAAATAAAATAAACTCTACTTTGAATTTTGATACTTATCTCAACTTCGGTCTGTTCTTTCCGTGCTCTCTCTCTCTCTCTCTCTCTCTCTCTCTCTCTCTCTCTCTCTCCAGAAATTTGCTTTAAAAGATGTAATTTTTAAAACATAAAAATTAAGTTTTGCCAAATTTGAGAAAATACAAACATTTTATACGATATAACGATTAATTTTTCTTGTAATTTAAAATAAAATGAGGTTAGATGTAAATAAGAGTGCCCCAGACTTAAAGTTAATCCTACCCCTTTCAATTGTTTTTAATTAAATATTTATCTTAATGTATAATTATAGTGTTGCAGAAAATTAACATAATGATGAAGAGCCACTCTCTGGCAGATGATTTGAAACCATTAGTTGATACAATTCGAATCTCCGGTCATTTTTTACCTGATTATTTTGATAATGAGAAAGATCGAAATCAAGTTGCTGTACGTTGGGCTTATACCATTGTTAATATCATACTTTGTAGTTTGCATTTTATTTTTCTTGTTATCAATTTGATTACTAATTTGGGAGATACTTCAGCATTGGTTGGAAATTCTTTGACTGTACTTTTCTTTCTACCTAGTATGACCAAGGTAAGATATTCTAATTAACGATTTGTATCGCAATTTCTCTTTTTCCTTATTTGCTGTAAAATAAAATTGTTTTCATTCTTTCAAAAAAATGGTGCATTACTTCAGTTACGAATTCTAAATTATTTGAGATAAACACTTTTGAGTTATTATGAGCATAAAAAATAATGCATTTTTGCAAATTATTATCAATAACTTATTTAACTTAAATTAGCTTAAAATAACTTCTATTCAAAACAACTTAAATTAGCTATTGTTAATAATTTGCTAAAATGTTTTATTTCAGCTACTCATAATAACTTAAAAGTATTTATCTCAAAAAGTTAGGATTTGTAACTAAAGTAATGCACACTTTTTTTTTGAATGTACTGATGTATTGATTTGAAAGCCTTGCATACAGTTTTTCATTTTTTTCATTTTTATTATTTGTTATAATAATAACTGTAAATATCTATAAATTAAAAATTTAATTATTTTAATTATTAAGTGGTCAAATAATAATATTCTTTCTGTAAAGTGTCATTTTGAAATTGCGTTTTCGTTATATGTAAGATTAACGATCATTTCTCATAGTCAGTGTGTATGAGTTTTTGTATAATGTTAACCTTAGCATATGCATTGCTTTTATAATGATTGAAAGGGGAAAGAAATGAAATAAATAATTTTGAATTTGAATTATATAAGTATTGTAAAATTAACGGTAATGACGTCACTTAGCGTTGAAATTCTCTTGATAAAAACATAAAAACGTAAGTTAAAGGAATAGACCAGAGAAAAACATAAGCATTTATATCACAAAACACTTGATGGGACTTACATAAATAACTTTACTTTGTCTCAAAACCCAATAGTAGCCCCGTAGCAGTGATCAGAAAATTCAATTTATGCAACCCGCACAACATTTTCGTACTAATTTTTGCATGTTTCTGACGTCATAAACATGAATTTTCACGCAAATTGCATACTTTACAGTTTTTTTACGCTCTCTCGTGGGGCTACTGTATATTAGCATTCTGGTAAAAATTGTCATCAGTTTTGAAGATCCCATTTCGTGTTTATTCATTAAAAAGAACATGTTGTTTTATGTGGTCTATGGCTTTAAGTCACACGCGTTAATACTGGAATCGTTTAAAATGAAAATTTGCAACTGCTAATTTTAATGTTCATTTCATTGTGATTCATTGTGATTGTAACGGTTGGGACGTCATTTACGTTTTTATCATTAGATTGTCAACTCTAAGTGACGTCATAACAGTTTATTTAAAACATATTTAAAACATTGTATAACTGCCTACAAGATTTTCAATAAAAATTTTAAGTGTGTTACAGTGTGTACTTACATTTGAGTTTAATGATTTCAAGTTTAATTTTCAACAAAATCTTCATTATTTGCATTTCAAAATTATAGTTTCCATTCTTCCCCTCAAACTCAAATATACATAGTCTACATAACATTTACCACAAAATAATAATTAATATTTATTAGAGTTCAAATTTTTATTGATAGAATTTTAAATAACAACATTTTATCCTGATTTTTTTTAACTCGCTTTTAAGTTTATTTTATTTTATTTTTTTAAAGAAATCAATACTTTAAAACTTTAAATTATAAATTGTTATGTTTTTAGGTTGCATATTTTGGGATAAAACGTAAACATTTTTATCGTACTATCAGTATATGGTCATCAACTCACACTCACCCGTTATTCATGGAATCGGATTTATTACATCGGGAAATGGGACGTTTGGAAATGAGAAAACTTTTACGTTTTGTGTTGATTTTTACTTTTGTTACTGTTTTTATTTGGTCATTGCAGGTAAGCACCTAATTATACTATTTATATTTGGCTGGGAACCTGGCATTCCCCCCCCCCTCCTTTTCAGGTCTAAGAATGAGTTACCCCCTTTAAGCCACCCTCTTTATAAAACCCCTCGCATCTCAAAACCCTGGCTACGCTACAAATTTGATCTATATGTAGTCTAATGATGTACAGCTCTGGCCAAAAGTTCCCGAACGGGGCAGCGGCGGCCGCTGCGTTTTCTCATAAAGATAACATAGTGTAGTTGCGGGTTGCCTATGCAAATCTTTCGGGAACTTTTGGCTAGAGCTGTACATATACACAGCTCTGGCCAAAAGTTCCCACGCGGGGCAGCGGCGGCCGCTGCGTTTTCTCATAAAGCTAACATGGTGTGGTTGCGGGTTGCCTATGCAAATCGTTCAGGAACTTTTGGCCAGAGCTGTACATTAGAAAATACGTTAATTTATAGATACGTAATATCAATAATCGTGATATATTGTAATTTGTTATTACTTTCCAGCCATTCGTGGTCCCAATGACAAAACCGATCAGCACTTTGATTGACAACACGACAGTGGGTAACTTCAGTCTTGTAGAACCGACCTTGACCCCTCTTGTAGAGGTCAACAATTTTATGTTTAACTCATGGTATCCTTGGGATCCAAATAGCAACTCTTTTTTATATTTCATCACTTATTTATATCAGGTATGGTAAATATATACAGAAAATCTGAATTTTTGTGCCGATATGTCCTTCAATCTTTCTGTACACTCCATTTAAAACTAGGGTTAAAAAACTGTAAAGTAGGCAACTTTTGATCTTCATAATGCAGGTCTATAAACATCGTAAAGTGGGTTAACTATTTATTCACAAAATTTCTTCTTAGTTTCTGAGAAATTGTGTATCTATAAGACAATATATAGACAATTATCTCGTGATTTACCATTGAGGGGATTTTTTTTCTTGAGGCCAGGATCTTTTTGAACTCAAAAATTGGTCAATTAGTGGTCATTAAATATTGTACATAATTTTGTGCAAATTGCGCACTTTTTAAAAAAATCTTGAGTGTGGTTATTGTGTGAGGTAGAGGAAAAAGTTCCATTGAGCATTTTCCATTTGTATTTCTGTGATTTTCAACATATTTCTTCTCACAGGTGTATTTCTTGATACTGAGTATTTGCCAAGTAAACTTGATGGACGCTTTGTTCTCCTCACTGTTGATCTACGCTTGTGAACAACTGAGACATTTGAAAGATGGTATGAAGTCACTCATGGCAATGAGTGCGGGGGAAAATGGCATTTACCCTGGAGAGTCATTCACCGTGTCCAACCATAGTAACGGGGAAGGTAAGTCATTTTATACATTGTCTGCAATAAAGAAAAGTGAAATCAGTATTAAAATACTTACTTATAAAGTAATTCGTAATCATGCGATCACTGCATCAAAAATTTAAATAGGCTATCAAGGATGAAAAACATCTACAAATTTTATTAGCTTAACAGGTATAAAATTATATTTAGTTTCCCTCATTTACATATATTTACTTAATTATTTACTTACTTACATACTTACTTACTTACATACTTACTTACATACTTACTTACTTACTTACTTACTTACTTACTTACTTACTTACTTACTTACTTACTTACTTACTTACTTACTTACTTACTTACTTACTTACTTACTTACTTACTTACTTACTTACTTACTTACTTACTTACTTACTTACTAACTTACTTACTTACTTACTTACTTACTAACTTACTTACTTACTTACTTACTTACTTACTTACTTACTTACTTACTTACTTACTTACTTACTTACTTACTTACTTACTTACTTACTTACTTACTTACTTACTGTACTTACTTACTTACTTACTGTACTTACTTACTTACTTACTTACTTCCTTACTTCCTTACTTCCTTACTTACTTACTTACTTACTTACTTACTTACTTACTTACTTACTTACTTACTTACTTACTTACTTACTTACTTACTTACTTACTTACTTACTTACTTACTTACTTACTTACTTCCTTACTTCCTTACTTACTTACTTACTTACTTACTTACTTACTTACTTACTTACTTACTTACTTACTTACTTACTTACTTACTTACTTACTTAACTTACTTACTTACTTACTTACTTACTTACTTACTTACTTACTTACTTACTTACTTACTTACTTACTTACTTACTTACTTACTTACTTACTTACTTACTTACTTACTTCCTTACTTCCTTACTTCCTTACTTACTTACTTACTTACTTACTTACTTACTTACTTACTTACTTACTTACTTATTACTTACTTATTACTTACTTACTTACTTACTTACTTACTTACTTACTTACTTACTTACTTACTTACTTACTTACTTACTTACTTACTTACTTACTTACTTACTTACTTACTTACTTACTTACTTACTTACTTACTTACTTACTTACTTACTTACTTACTTACTTACTTACTTACTTACTTACTTACTTACTTACTTACTTATAAACACAGATATAAACGAAGATGATCCTAGAACTACATTGCGACGTAACGATCGTATCTACCCTACCTTACCTGGTACTTTACCTACTACTATAAGACCTCGGTTCTCACTCACCCCAGAGATGTTTGGTTTCCGTACCCCTGCAGCTGCCATTGAAACAGAACAACTTAACATTGATAACCCAGAAATCATGAGACAAGACATGGTAGTCCGTAGTGCCATCAAATACTGGGTGGAGCGACATAAGCATATTCTCAAGTAAGTGAATTAATGCTTGGAACCGGTGGTGACGTGTAAGCAATCAGACACATATAGGAGATATTTGAAATTATACTCTTTTTTTTAAGAAAATCTAGGTATGTCATTCTTTTTAAAAGTTAAAATTAATATAAAACAAAGAATTTGGAGAACGTTGAAACTATCCTATTATTATTATTTGCATGTGAGGAACCAGAAAATAAACACAAATATTTCATATACAACGTTAGCAATTGTTTTCTTCTTCGTCTTTTTTTTTTCTTTTTTAAAAACAGGGATACACTGGCCTCAAAAAATTCAATTAAAAACATAAAACTCATAGATGGGACCTATTATGTCCCTCACCCTTTCTGTAGCCTCACAATACTTGGGTTAAAAAAAAAACTGTAAAAATAGGCAACTTTAGGAATTATGACGTCATCAATTTCAGGTCTACAATAGACTGTAGCGCAGTTGTCTCCTTTAAAAATTTTCTCCTCAGATTGTGAGAGTACAGAAGGATTAAGAGATAGGACAAAATAGGTATGTATATAATAGTCACATCTAATCTCATGATTTATCATATTGACGACATTTTTTTTTCTTCTTTAGACCAGTAGCTCTTTCACATGAACACAAAGATTTTTCTCGTCTTCAAAATTTAAATATATATAAAAAATAATAATAATAAAAAAAATAAGTTAAACTACAATAGTTTTTTAAAATAAATGGTTTGAAAAGCTAAAAATTGTAATTTTTAATTTACTAACGAAAAATCTTCATTATTCATACTATACTGTATTATACAAATTTGTACGCTGCACTTTCGTACTGTGCGAATAAAGTACAAATACAGTGAGAATAGAGTACAAATACAGTACAAATATTGTACGAATACAGTAAAAATACTGTGAGAATACAGTACAAATACTGAACGAATGCTGTATGAATATAATATGGAAATAATTGTGTATATAATTATATAACATCCATTTATCAAAATATTCTTTAAAAATCAATTTCAAATCACTTTTTGTTAGAAAAGCTCCAACATTGAATTAAGGCAACGAGGAAAAAGTCGCAGTGTATTTTAACAAGACACGCAAAGCAACAATAAGTTCCATCAAATATTAAATACATAATAATATCTTTCTACCGCATATTAATATAACATTGGAACTATAGTATAAAAAATAATATCAATGTATAAATATAACTATATATTTAAACTATATATGAATATATTTTATTTGTTAATAGAATTCTGGTGACCGTTTTTGTTTTAGTTGTAAATATATAAAAGGCACCATCTATTATGTATACGTATTAACTTTAATTTCGATACACATTTCTTCGAATTTTAATTTGAAATTATGCGCTTTATTTATAGTAGTAGTATAGTAGTAGTAGTAGTAGTAGTAGTAGTAGCAGTAGTAGTAGTAGTAGCAGTAGTAGTAGTAGTAGTATAGTAGTAGTAGTAGTAGTAGTAGTAGTAGTAGTAGTTGTAGTAGTATAGTAATAGTAGTAGTAGTTTTTTTATTTTTTTTTAAGTAATTGTTATTTAGACTTATATTGGAAAAATTACAATTTCGACGAACTATATGTGTCGAACCATATTAGGAACTCTAAATCACTATATATATTGTATAACTTCAAAAAGACAAATAGAAGATCCTATTTTGCACCAACAAAATAATTATCAATAATATATTAATCTTGTGAGTAATGTGTATCGAATATTAATGTAATAAAATGATAGAACTGACAATTAAAAAAATAATTATGACAATAAATATAATATCAAATACCATGACAGAAATACCATATGTGAGTAAACAATATTCCATGCTTAGGTTATTTTCATTTTTCTGTTCTTCTCTATTTTTATATATGCTTTTATTAATTAATAATGCTATCACACAAGAAATTATCATTTTTTGATGAGCTTTTGGCAGGTCCCAATTGTTGGCAGATGTATTAATGACGAAAACTTAAAAATTATTATCTCCTCAAGTTCCTCAACCAATAAAGCTAGAGACTTTTTTTTTTAATACTCAACGGTGACATCAAAAATGCTTGATATTTCTCAAAGTATCAACAATTTGAAATCGACATTTAATAGCCCGCAAAAAATCAGCAATTAGGTCTTCTTGACCATATGTGTGAAAATAAACATGTTAAAAAATAAAAAATGTTCCTCTCTCTCTCTCTCTCTCTCTCTCTCTCTCTCTCTTTTTCTCTCTATCTCTCTCTCTCTCTATGTTCCAGATTTGTCGAAGCTGTTGGTGAGACTTACGGTACCGCTCTCTTGTTACACATGTTGACCTCAACGGTCACTTTGACCCTACTATCATATGAGGCTACTAAGGTCAGTAATTAAGCTTTATATAATTCGAAATAAATAAATAGAAAAAAATAATAAAAAGTGTAAGTTAAATTTCTTCTTTTTATTCAAAATATAAAGTATTATATACGTATACATAAACTGTGACATAATTTTGTCATTTGTCAAACAATAATAGTATTAATAATATTATGTTGATTGATTTATTATATGTTAAAAAGCCATATTATTGTGTATTTCTATTTCTATTGAAGAATTTTGTTATTTTTACTCTCCGTAAATAATAATTGTGCATTAAACAAAATTAAATAATCATTTTTGTAAAATAATAATAATAAACTGTGAAAGGTACCCTAGATACATGTATAAAAAAATAATATTGCTTTTGTTATAATTTTAGATTTCTGGATTTAATATATCTGCATTTGTAGTGGTTGGATATCTGTGCTATACTTTAGCTCAAGTTTTTCTTTTCTGTGTTTTTGGCAACAGACTCATCGAAGAGGTAAATAAAATGGATTTTGTTATCATTTACTATAATAGATCGTAATCTTTTAGTAAATAAAATTATTTGAATTCAAAACCAAAACACCGATCAAAACTCCTTAAAATGAATGGTTAATTTTTTTTTCTGTTACCATTGTCTATTCTATTATAATCGTAAAAAACAGTTCATCGCGTATGGCTTATAACTTATAAATTTTATATAGTCATTTCTTTTAAAAAATTAAAAATTTGACAATACATTCAAGTTTCTCTTTTTACTGTTATCTCAGGATAAGTATGGTAAAAATGCTAAAATATTATTTTTTAAAATTATTTTTAACTTTGAAATAATTTAACAATCTGGCCAGTTCTTGCAGTAGTGCAAGGTGTTAGTGGTCCACGCCATTAAGTCAGAGGTATCTTGGGACGGTTCATTGAGCCACCTCATCTCATTCTTTTATATTTAAATCACACGTTGTTGGGTTTAATTGTTTTTGTTTAATTCTGTTGTTTGGTATAGATTTTGTTGTTGTTGTTGTTGCTGAAACTCTATGTATTTCTAGAGCATCTCCGTGATGCACAGCGCATACAGCTGTCCATGGTACAACAGCTCAGAGGAAGCTAAAACGTTTGTGCAGATCGTATGTCAACAATGCCAAAGACCCATGTCAGTGAGCGGAGCAAAGTTCTTCACTGTATCTCTCGATCTTTTCGCTTCTGTAAGTCATCATTACACCACCATACTTTTAAATTGATCATATTTTGATACTAACGTTTATTTATTAAAAATATATATTGTGATAAAATAGGAAACTAATATAATTTGAGATTCATTGATAATTTATTTCCTATCTGTTTCACGTGCTCAGAGATTGCAATATGTTCAAAGAATTCAATTCATTTCAAGCGTATCAAATATTGCTTTTAATTAAATTTAATGCAAATATTTGCACCATATGAGTAGGTCTGTAGTTCCTTTTTAATGTTATTTAGCTATATGCAAGTTAGTAATGTATAATGTAAACAGTATATTGCAATATCTGAACGAATAAATAATAATATGACAATAATATAATAATAATAACTAGGAAGAAAAAAAAAAAAAAGATTGAATTTGTGTGTATGACTATGATATTTTTTTACTTTAAATATAGTCCTATAGTTAGATATATTGGCTTGTCTTCTTTTAGCTCAATAATTTATTTCATTTTTTCAATAAAATGATGTATATTATATATATTTTTTAAATTTTAGGTTCTTGGCGCTGTGGTTACTTACTTTATGGTTTTAATTCAATTAAATTAACAAAAAATATCATTAGCATAAGAAGAGAGAAAAAAAATGTAAACATAACTGCACCAATACTCTGACTTCAAATATTATAAGAAAATTTAAATTATATATCTATAATAAATAAATAAAGTTTTTAAAAACCTTGTAAAAAAAAAAAAAAAAAAAAAAAAAAAAAAAAAGATTATAGTAATTAATTAAACGGATAAAATTAAAGTATAGAAAAAAATGTTATCGCAATTTGTTAGTTTGAAAAGTTTTCAAATTTTTTTGAGTGACTGCATCGACTGCACTCTTCCTTTTTTTTCTTTTGTATGTATTTTTGTTATTTTTGTGGTTCACTGTTAAAAAAAAAAAAAAAAAAAAAAAAAAAAAACTAAAAATATTGTAAAAATAATATTCTAATAAATATACATCATTTAAAATATCCTATTATGCTGTAAATATATATCACTGTAAATTCTAATTTAAATTACATATAGTTATCAGTATATTATAATTATTATAGTATAATGAATTATAAAGCTTTTTATTGCTGCTGTAACTAAATAGTAATAAAAACTAATCATCTATACATTATGGAATTATATAATATCAAGACATCCTATTAAAAGTAAAAAAAAAAAAAAAAAAAAAAAAAAAATGAGGATGCATATTTTCTTTATATTATATGTAGTTTTTTTAAAATAAACAATTAATGCGTGTTTCTTGATAAATGATAAAATAGAAAACTTTTTCATGTAATGTTGTTTGCATACAGATTGTGTGACACTTTTCCTATGCTAGCCTATGTATTCCTAACCAACAAAATGGCGGCTCTTAAATATGAGTACAAATGGTCTATTAATTATAATCTCTATGGTCCTAAAGAGGATAGTAAGTTGGTAATAAATAAAAGTACGCCTGGTTGCGATAAAAATAATAATAAGATTCTGCCTGTATAAGTGATATAAAATTATTAATCAAAATAAATTGGAAATAAATTTATTTGTATGTACAATATTAAATAAATAAATGTAATAAAACCTAAATAAATTTTAAATTCACAAAAAAAGTTTTATTTATAAAAAATAATAATTTAAAAAAAGATGTTGAATATCCTATTGACTGATAAAGGAACAACTGTTTTGAAGCAGACTATAAGCAATTTCGATCACATCCGCTTCCGTTTCGACTTACTGCACATGCGTATAAGGAGAAACGGAAGCGGATGTGACCGAAATCGCTTATAGTCGGCCTCAAAACCGTTGTTCCTTTACTAGTCAATTGACTAAAAAAAGTAACAACTGTTCGGAATCTGACTCTAAGCGATTTCACTTACGTCCGCTTCCGTTTCGACGTACTGCGCATGCGTAGTAAGTCAAAACGGAAGCGGTTGTGAGCAAAATCGCTTATGGTCTGCCTCAAAACAGTTGTTCCTTTATCAGTAAAAAAAAAAAAAAAAAAAACAAATCACCAATAAAAAAAAATATTAATAATAAGAGTTATAGTTGTCAATATTGTACTTTTTTCATAATTAGGTGGATAGTTTCACTCATTGATTTAAAAGCTTGCGCTTTGACGTCTTGTAAGCAGAAATTAACATTGACAAATTAAAAAAATAAATAAAAAATCACAACACCATTATATCAACACGCTGATATTGTTTAATATCAAATTTAATATTTATACTACCCACAAGAAAAAAAAATACCATATTAATTTCTGTATAATGCATATTATAACTTTATAAAATGTTTGTCATATCTGTCTGGGACAATGTATTTATGAGCTCAACTCAAGCTCAAGTATGGCGATAGCACGCAATTTTATGCAACGACACGAAAACACCATAATACACTATATATAGCTATTTAATCTCTCTCTCTTCTAAAATATGATTTGTCCAATTTTGTCACAATGCCCCTTACATTGATTGATTTGATTGGAACATTGATTTTGTCATTAAGAAAAAACTTTTAAAACTTTTTCATATTCGCGCCAAAATAAATATTGCGCATGCGCATTAAAAATTCCTAGCAGACGACAAAAATAGTATCCAAACTTGGCATCGAGTTCGAGTATCATTATACTAAAGCTATTTTAATTCAAACCACGATTTAACCATTTTCCACGTTATGTCTACATAATGTATCATACCTGGGAGATAATTAAAGTTAAATTTTAATAATTGTTCAAGTCAGAAGAGTAAAAATTACTCTTAAAAATGGTAAGCATGATCAGCTGTTCATTTTCTACTTACACATTATTTTTTTGTACAAATTTTTATGCTTTATTTTATGTTTTTAGGCATTGTTAGGAGTTCAACTTGTTATCACTATGGTGATGGCAAGTATACTTCAAAAATTAGGACCACATTATTCATTAGGACGGTGGCTTTTGTGCTCAACAGGGTAAGTTTTTATTCTGTTTATTTATGCATACCGGTATTGTGGCTTCCGGTGGCATCATGTACATACATACATTTTACAAGCGTTCCATTAGTCTTTGTCATGTTGTGACATTTTTACTGTCTTTATTAGAGGAACATAGAAGCTTAGAGAACTTAAATTTTAATTTATATTGGAATTATTACTGATATGTAATGCATTTGATAAAGTATAGTACATAAAACCTCTCAAAAACTCAAACAAAAAACTGCATTTTTAACCAACGCCCTTTATAATCCCGCCACACATATATATGTATAAATACACCATTTTGTGAAAATATAGTAGCTCACAATTTAGGTTCTTTAAGTCATTGGATAGATACAGTCAGAGAGAAAGAGGTTTTATTCTTCTTAAAAATTATATACTGTATTTCAAAATACTATATACGGGCCTCACGGACATTACTGGTAGATTACAGACTTTAAGTTCTTTTTTCCTTTCTATCTTCTGTCTATATCCAATCTTTACCCTATCCCGTTACATCAATATCCCATATATTAACAAGAATAACTCGATCGGAACCAACTAATCCAGTTCTAGTGAGATCACTGAAGTTAAGCAACGTCGAGCGTGGTTAATTCTTGGATGGGTGACCGACTGTAAAAAGTCTTCAAGTGCTGAAGCATAGCTGTACTCACATGATGGCATAACCATGTGCTCCCTTGATTGGGTGCTGTCATCATGTGAGGTTGTTAAAACGGAAACATGATTTGACGTTAACGAGCACTGGTCCAACCTTACACAGATTTGGTATTTGGAGGCCAAAATAGTGTAAGTGCGGGGTCTACGTTGTGATATAGAAAGTTGAGATCCTAATTGAAAGTTAATATGAAAATTGATTTAAAAAATAGCATTCAATTGCTAAAAATACATTAATATGTACACAAAACCCCGCATGTGTGTGTGTAACAACAACTAAACAACCAAGTAGTTGGAAATAAGAATAGAGAAACCAACATTTAAGTTCCTAACCATGATGTAGCTAGGAGAAGATCTTGAAGTCTTGTCAACTTACTTTTTTATCATTTAGAATACTAGATTGATAATTACCATACCTTATTATCCATGAATTAGACACCAACACGTTGATTTTGTATTTATTATCATTTTGATTGTTATCTGACGTATCTGACGTCACAATGTACCAATGGGGCCGTGTAGGGGTAAAGAACTTGAGGGAGGGGCTTAAATTTATCACGTGACCAGAGCGGTGACTGTGATTGGTGGCGGTACATTGTGACGTCAGATACGTGATATAACAGTCAAAATGAAAATAAATTAAAATAAATACAAAATCAACGTGTTGGTGTCTAATTCATGGATAATAAGGTATGGTAATTATCAATATGGTATTTTAAATGATAAAAAAGTAAGCTGACATGGGCTTTTAGACATTTCACCATTTAAACATCTTAATATTTGTGATAATTAATTGTGCCATCAGGATCTTCACCTAGACACAGACTTCATCATATGCTAAGGCATTTGTTGGTTCCTCATTCTTTCCATTGATATTGTTTCCAAACTGAAGTAGTTTTAAATTAATAGTAATTTAATTTTTTTTCCAGATTGATTCGTTATCTCTACCCAACAGATGATGAATTGAAAACTCTTGCTGGAATTCCGAAAGAGGGCAAAGGAAAGGGAAAGAAAGGTCACAATAAAGGTGGTGAAAATGGCTACAGTAAAGAAACCTTCCATGTACCAAGGAATTTGGATATTCAGGTATAAAGTCAGGACATTAATAATAAATATTTTTGGAAGCTTGCAAGGAAGTCTATGGATGATGAAATATTCTTAAAAATTTCTATTTATCCCTCATTTAAATATCTCTATCCTCTATACGGCGTTTCCTCCAAGTTTGCTAAAAAAAAAATATGGTCCCACAGTGTTAAAGGATCGGAAATTAGGAAACCCTGAGATTTTCCAACTAATGACCTCTATTTGACCTCCGATCGTTAAAAAAAAATACAGTAGGCCTATATATAAAAAAAAGTAAAAGAAGGTCCCGCAACGCTGAAGGATTGGAAATGAGGAAGGTGAATTGAATTTTTTTTTTCTGAGTTTATGATATTTTTGGAAAGAGCTTTAAAAAATTTTGAGGCGATATTTTTTCTTAGGACGATTGGAGCTTGCAAAGTATTTTTAATTAAAATTTGAAAATCGGCCTAGAAAGCCTGTGACATCATCAGTCCACTTTTTTCTCGGCAAATACTTATAGTCGTTCGAGGTTCAGTAAACAGTTTAATGAAATCAGCTCGTCCTCAGAATTTCAAGAAACTGGCTACTGAACCTTCTACGGTCAATACTTTCAAAATAAATGCCCAATTGATGACGTCACAGGCTTTTTAGACCGATTTTTAAAAATTAATTAAAAATATTTCCCATGCTCAAATTGTTCTAAGAAAAAATAGCACATCAAAAATTTTTAACGCTCTTTTCAAATATGCCATAAAAAGCGGGGGTTAAACAGAATTCACCTTCCTGCTGCTGTCCTGTATGTGTTTGATTAGATATGTTTAATTAATGGTGTTTTTTTGCCTACAGCTGGAGACGTCCAAAGTGAGCTCCCTGGATGTGGTACATTTGAGATATTACACAGAATACCAATGGCTGCTGGATTTTGCACTTTATGCTTCATTAGTCTACATTACCACTGAGGTAAATTGTTTTCTCCAAGCACCTGTACTACTTAACACTTGTTAGTGCAGCACAATCCTAGTATCTGAAGAACCACCAAAGTTCAAAACAATATTGACTAATAAAGTAGTAACTGTTTTTAGGCCAACGTGAATCAATTTTAATCAAAGGAATAGACCAGAGAAAAACATAAGCATTTATATCACAAAACACTTGATGGGATTTACATAAATAACTTTAGTTTGTCTCAAAACCCAACCGTAGCCCCGTAGCAGTGATCAGAAAATTCGATTTATGCAACATGCACAACTTTTTCATAATTTTTGCTTGTTTCTGACATCATAAACATGAATTTTTACGCAAATTGCATACTTTACAGTTTTTTCACTCTCTCTTGTGGGGCTATATTAACATTCTGGTAAAAATTGTCATCAGTTTTGAAGATCCCAATTCGTGTTTATTCATTAAAAAGCACATTTTGTTTTATGTGGTCTATGGCTTTAAAACATGTAAAAGTATGTCTAGTATTTCTCATTTAAATTTCTCCGGTATCGGTGGAGTAGTTTTCTCAAAAATTGCAACAGAAAAAAAAAAAACAAAAAAAAAAAAAACAACAACAACAACAACAACGTGTTTTTAAGCGTAATTTTAAATTAGGGGACCCTTAGCTTTCCCCACATTTCCCCGCACGCTAAACTGATAAGCTCCATTACTGAAATTTTAATTACTGTATGTAAAAGTGTCATATTTTATGTTGCAGGTGTACTATGGTTTCTTCAATGTAAGAAATGAAGTAAATTTGAGTGTACTATGGTGTCTACTTGTAATTGGATTTGCTATGTATCCTTTTCAATATTATCTACATAAGTTGGGTTAAGTAACGAGGAAGACCTAGACTTTTTTAATTGCATATTCTGAATGAGGAAAACCTCCTAAATCAATTGATGCTTTTTTTTTTTTTTTTTTTTTTTTTTTTTTTTTTTTTTTTTAAAGCTTACTTAAAAAATTGGAAAAAGGTAACTGTAAAAGTTGTAGTTGACATAGACCTGTGTGTGAGAGAAAGAGTAATTTCTAATCCAGACTGGCACTGAATGAATTTAGTATTATATAGTATAACAAGGGCTTGTATAGATCGGCTCATTAAAACATATATCATGCTCTGTTTTCATTATTTGTGAAGGGGAAGTATAATCAGCGGTTAGCTTGCAATTGATTTAAATTATAGGGGATATAAATTGTTTGTTAAATATAAAGTATTGATAAAATCATTCAAATAATTTTGAGAAAAAAAATGTGACTATTATTATTATTATTAAAAAAAAAAAAAAAAAAAAAAAAAAAAATCATGCACAAATTCACAAACTTCTAACTCTTTAACTAAAATCAAAACTCCATTTGTTGTCTAAAGTTTCCTTGACAGTGATACAGTAAGGTTCTGATGCAGTTGACGGTTCAGTATTTCCGAAGTGACGAGAGTATCGGAGAACGTTCCATGTGCATCGTAGCAGGATTTGGTTACCTGTTAATTTCCATGATGGTGTTGATTACTGACGAGGCCAGGCTGGAGTTAGGACTTGAGAAAGCTTATGCGTCATTCCAGTCCAGTGCAGCTGAATGGTTGCATAACCAGGGCGTTGATACTACGTAAGTATAGCCTCATTATTAACATTACCTCTGGCCAACTTCAGGTTATCTCAAGCAAGGCCCTACCTTTGACAATATTAATGAGTAAACACCTTTCATGGTAACGACAATAACAGAGCCTGACTTTGTTAGTTTGCAGATTGATGCTTTTTAATTCCTAACGCCTTCTAAACCAAAATTCTAGCCTAAATTCCCCCTTTTTTATGAAGTTCACTTTCTACAGAACAATATGAGCCACTTACATACACTTATAAAATTCTTTTTGGCCTGGGTTAGAATATTTTCTCTACCACGTCATTCCTGGGGGTATATTCCGTAAAGCTTCACGAGAAACTCGGTACTGAGAAAAGGGGGCATAACTCCCTTATTTATTATAAAGAAATCGTGAGCCACGCCGTCTTTCTCGATACCGAGTTTATTGTGAAGTCTTACGGAACAGAACCCCTGTTTGCGTAAGCTCATACTACCCATTCCCCAATTTTTCCTAACCTATCTGTGCTTTTCTATCAAATCTTTTTATTACTGTATCATACATATCGCAGAGTCAATTTTTTATTATAATTATTATTTTCTTCTGGTTACATTTACATTTCATGGACTTGAGACATATTGAGGAAAATAAACCACCATGGCTATTTATCATGCATTTCAAAGGAAAATTACGAGAAAACCAGCACTATACCCTTGCCATGGGAAAGAATTTCCAATAGTTTTTTGAAATCTTGCCAGCACAGAAATAACAATGTAACATATTTATAATGGATAGCTTTCGGCACTATAAACTCCAAGAGCTAGCAAAAAATGTCTCTAAAAGCTAGCCAATACGTGTTAGTTTTTTGCACTATGTACTAGCAAGATTTTCACCAAACTATTTAGAGTTGTTTTCACTTTAGTAAGACTATTGCTGATTTCCTCTACCCTTTTCTTTTAAATTTACCATTGCTCTTCATGAGAAACAGTATTGTAGTATCAATACAATTCATTTTAAAAAAAATGAAATGTGCTGATTTTGTCTAATTACTATTGTAATATTGTTTATGTTTACTAACATTTTTATATTATGTTGATTAAGCACCCACCGATAAGACTTCATTGTCTTGGTGGCACTTATGTATGTTTTTTATTTTTTATATATACTGTGTATATATATATATATATATATATATATATATATATATATATATATATATATATATATATATATATATATATATATATATATATATATATATATATATATATATATATATATATATAATGTTGTTATGTGATTTCAGAGGTCCAGCATCCAAGTTGATTTTGAAATTCTGTCTTGCTGTTTGGTGTGGCATTATTGGAGCACTCTTCACTTTCCCTGGGTTACGTATGGCAAAAATGCACTGGGACTCCTTGACGTAAGTTTAAATTGATTATTTCAATTTAAAAAAAAATATATATTTTAAAGTTTGATATAAAGTATTGATAAAGTCATTTACAGGCATAGAACCTGTTGAACAAAAATACTTGAAATATATCTTAATTCTTAACATACCTAAATATCAACGTTGATTGTCATTTATTGTTGATTGTCGTTGTGTTGGTTGTCATTGATTTTTAATTTATTTTACATTCACAAAATAGGAGATTCGGCTTTATGATGTCACAGTGTGTTGTTTTTACGCTCATGTTGACCAGTAAGCTGTGACGTCATAAAATCGCACCCGTTATTTCATGAATGGAAAATAAAATAAAAATCAATGACTTCAGCCGAATCAACATTGATTTTCAGCTATGTTAGGATATTACCTATCATTAAATAAGTTTTTTGTTCAATGTGTTCTATGCCTTTAAATAAATTTGAGGAAAAAAAACATTTGGTTGGTATATAAATGCCAAATAGTAGAACTATTAGAGCACATTGAATTGATAATTAATTAAATGCAAAAATTCTGTAATTTCTATCCTAGAAATTTGATCCTTTCCCAATCAATCATCTGCAAATCAGAGAATTTTGGTATTTAATTTTCAATTTAATATGTTGGTTTCCCTATTCTTTCCTTTCATGGTGTATTCCACTTTTTTTTTTTTTTTTTTTTCCCCCCTAACTACAGTCAACTTTTAGTTTTGTGAAATCTCAAGGAATCCAGAAAATGATCATTTCATACAATCAAATTTCACAAAATCAAATAAAATAACATTGGACTAATAGTTGATTTCATAAAATTGATAGTTTGCTGCTATTTTGTCCTATGCTTCTGTGTTGAGTTATTTTAAAACATTTGCTATAGGTACTGCTCAGAACGTAAACTACTAAAAGTGCTCCTGAACATCAGCTTTGCTTCTCCATTTATCCTGGTGCTGTTGTGGGTGCGACCTATCAGTAAAGACTATTTCACAACCAGGGTTTTCTCTGGTATGGATAAACCATTGTAAGTCACAAACATATTCTAATTACTAACATTACTCAATTATTTCTATTAAAAGACTTGTGAAAGTTGGTTTAGTGAGAAAATAAACTAACTCAAGACCAATAATTCTAACAAAAATCTGGTAGGTTACTTTGTGTTCCCGTCTTGATTGAATATGCTTTCTTATGGGGCAATGGAGCAGCTTTTATGCAAGTTGGGATTATTTTTCAATGCTGAAAAGTACGTACTGTACTTTACTGAGCCATACAGCTTTTGTTTTCCCTGCATTTCAAGTCCATTGGATAATTTGTTACAAAATTGATTGAAATTCAGGAAAACAAAAGCTTTAAGGCTGAGTAAGCCATTAAATTTTCAATACTGAGGAACTCTGCTGCTACTCCACTTCTCCATGAGGAATCAAAAGTGTGTTAAATTAGGACAGAATTACATAGTTGTCTTTGGTAGTATTGTAAAGTTATGAGTTTGTTTATTTTTCACTTAATATCATTTTGCAAGTTCTAATAAATGGCAGTCCAATGGATTTTTAAATAGAAAGTTAATTTTCAATTAATGGCACTTCATTTTTATTTATGGCAATTTATATCCACCATTGATGCCACCTTTAATTCTCATAGTTTGGTTATACAAGTCTTGCTAGTATAGAGATTTTATTCCAATGTATTCGTAATCTCTGTGCTAGCAAGATTTTTTGCCAAACTATGGGACTCTCTTCAATATGACAAGGCCCTTGCTGGTTTCTCTTATCCTTATCTTTCAAGTTTATCAAATTTATTTACTGTATTTATTTATTTATTTATGTTATTTCAACATTATTTTGTATTATACAGTACATAAATTTGAGGACAAAAAGCCTATATAACATTTAGACCTTATAACTTTTTTTAAAACATTAAATTCAAAGACAATTTACTTTGAATGACTACTTGTCAACTAAAGATTCTGTGGTGAGTCGTTAATAAACTCATCAACTGAATAATACTGTGTGTATTTACTAAAAATGTTTTTAAGCTTCTTTTAAACAGAATTTGATCTGGTTCCTTTCTTATGATGGATGGCAGATTATTCTAAATGTTTAGAGAACCACAGAAAAGACCCCTATTTTACATTTTCATTCTTTTATAAACACTTTGAATTTTTGCCTTGTTATTACTCGTATTATGTGTTGAATTTCATGACTTTTAAAAAATTCCAAATTATTTTTAACTTTTAAAGCACTTTCCATTATATAAATATACAATTGTTTTCCCCTCCTTATTAAGTAATTTCTGTTTCAATTCCAGACTGACGGAGGCGATGTTTGACTCAATTCGAGTGCTGGCCGTGGTGGTGGCTGTGATCTTGCGTCTCGTGCTCATGCCTGTCTACCTGCAAGCCTACCTCAACATGGCATACCATCGCTTTGAGGAGCAGAAGAAAGAAGCTGGCAGAATCACCAACAAGGACCTGCAGAAACAGGTAAATATCTAGAAAAATAAATGCAAAATTTATTTTAGATATTAAGGAAAATAAACCATTGTGGTTAGGTATAGCTTAATAAAGTTGAAAAAAAATAATAATAATAAAAAAGGATAGGAGAAAACCAGCAAGTACCTTACCATATTGCAAATGTAATTAATTAGGAAAGGTAAAAACCATTTCGGTTTGTGTAAGATTTTCACCAAGCTACGGACCTCATAGTGGTAAGGTGCTTGTTGGTTTCTCCTATCCTTTTCTTTGATTACCATAGTGAAAAGTGTCACATAGTTTGGTGAAAATCTTGCTAGCACAGAGATAATCAACACATTGCAATAATAATGTCTGTGCTATATTTTCACCAAAATATGGAACTCTCTTCACTATGGTAAGGATCACGTCGGTTTCTATTATCATTTTCTTTCAAACTTATCATACCTAATCATGATGGTTTATTTTCCTTAATACCATTTTTTCACCATAGCTAGTAAATTCACGGAAACCAAAATGTTAACATCAAAGGGGATGCCACTTCCTAAAGAATTCATTCATGATTTTCAGAGAATTTTGCAATGCTGCTCTTACCTGACAAAGTATTTTCTACCCTTTTCTTTTAGAAAGCGGCATCGTCTTTGATGTTAACACTATGGTTTCCGCGAGTGTACATACACTTGTTTTAAAGACATATATCATAATATGTTAATTTTGTCCTTGGTTAGAAATTATTTACTGTCTCAAAGATGTACTGTCATCTTTGCAGCTGTAGAGAACTTTGACAGAGAAGTGCCTTCCCCATGTTTTATGCAGTCCGATATATACCTATATTGATGTAAGCCTGTATCATTGTAGTTGTTGATGTTGTTGCAAGCAATATGTGTAACTCCTTTTTTGTCACGCAAAGCAATATGCCTATCTCGTTTTTTTTTTTATTGTTGTTGTCACGCGAAGCAATATGTGTAAGTCTAGCGCCATCTCCATTACATTCTCCATCCCCTTAGCTTGACAAAAAACGAGACAAATAACAAAATAGACATTTTGCTTTGCGTGACAAAAAACAAGTTACACATATAGCTTGCAACCTCAATATGCGGGACTGCCTAAAACATGGGGATATCACGTCTCTGTTAAAGCTCTGTCACAGCTCTCTCTATTCCACTACAATTTTCATAATAAATGTGTGCTTTAATTTCCCATTGAATCTATGTTATTCTTCAATTTTATCACAAAGCATATTTTTCCGTAATGAATATTGATTATGATTACGTTGATTATTTACGTCTGATGTTACAGATTGCTGCAGTTTTCTACTACTTGTGTGTAGTTACTCTGCAGTACATTGCACCTATTTTAATGTGCCTTTATCTTGGACTACTGTATAAGACTTTAGGTGAGTATGATATATACAATATAATAGGCCTATTGCAATTAATAATACTTTTTTTTTTGGGTATTATTTTAATATATAATTATGATATATTAATAATTATAATTTATAATAATACAGTAAACTATAGATTTTCTAATGTTCAATTCTGTGAATTTCTTAATTTTGTGAAATGCTCAGTTGGTCCCTCAGTAGACTTATGGCAATGCTAAAGCTCTCAATTTTATGAAATACAATTTTGTAAAATGTCCATTTTATGGATCTCTTATTGCGATTTCACAAAATCAAGAGTTTACTATGTATAACATAGAATGATTACAAATATAAAACAAAGTTAAAGAAAAAGGATAAAAAAAATACCAGCAAGGACCTCCTCCTGTTGCACAAATGGTTCCATTTTGGTCTGGATTGTTGCATAATGGTTTGGAACGGTTCCAGAACCATTTTGCAACCGTAACAAAATTCATAAAAATGATACTTGCTGCATATCAAACAAATTTAGCATGGTCACATTTGTGTTCAAATTTGAGACACTTTTTAACTGTTCTGGAACGTTTGGTAATGATTACGTACCTGATGGTTACTGTGCAACAGAGGTCACCACAGTAGATGTTCTATGCAAGATACTATATACAAGGACACCAACTGGTTCCATGTTAATTTTAGTGGCATTGTGATTGGTCTATTTTGATCAGGTGACATTAAACTCGGCCACTGATTGGCTTAGACGCTCATTTTGAATTTCGCGGTGGCCCAAATTGGTCGAGCGTGTCCTTATCTTGTATGTAGTATCTTGTTCTATGGAGAGATTGAGGTCTCAAGTAGCGCAGAGTTTGTTTATATGTACATAACAGAGCTTTCATCAATCAATATATCGCTGGCCGCGTGTTTAAATGGTATAAAAGCAATTTTCATGAAGCGCGTGAGTGGTAAATAAGCACCTTTCACGGCCGTCGTGAGTAGTCTATATCATATGTCATAGCATTATTATTATCTATTTAGATGCGCGGCCAGCGATATGAAACCTGTATGTGTACTAGATATATATAAGACATTCAATATTAAAAATAAATGTTTATTTCTATTTTCTATATATTTCAGGAGGTTACACATGGGTAGGAGTAGAATTAGAAGAACCTGAATGTTCTGCTACAGAAGCACCTCCAATAATCTCAAATCTCGGAGAAGAACTAAGTACTCAAGAAGTAACGTTAGCTCTTAGCTCACTCAAGCAAGTCTTTACTACAGATGTATTTAGAGGAGTGTTTAGTTTCACTACTTGGTGGTGTGCTTTCACCTGGTTCACATCTTCTTCTTTAGGAATGGTTTATCAGTCATACTTTGGACGTTCTTAATTATGAGATGTATATGTATTATTCATAAATATAATAACTATAATGTATTTTTCAATGTTGTTTGAGAGTGAACTTTTGTTTGGAATTATATATTTGTTTATTATATAATAGAATTTTTTTTGTCGTGATGTGATTTGTAATAAAATCATGTGTATTTCTTAAAATTGTTGTGTTTGTATTTTTTTATTTGCTTATTTTTAATCGGTAAATTGTTGTACAGCTAAATGTACCTTGACACCCCAAAAATTCTGATTGTAGCGTGGCGCTCATGTCTTTAAATAGTTTATATATCAATGTTGTTGCGAGCAATGTAAATTGTTTTTTGTCACGCGAAGCAAAATGTCTATTTGGTTATTTGTCACTTGTAGCAATATGCTATGTGTATCTCGTTTTTTGTCAAGCTAAGCAAAATGTGTAAGTTCGAACGTAGTGGACATACTCAACTTACACATATTATTGCTATGCGTGACAAATAACGATAGAGATTTTGCTTTGCGTGACAAAAAACAAGTTACAGACACATTGCGCGCAGCAACATCGATTTTTTTGGGGGGGGGGGGGGAGGGGGCCAGTGTACACTCACAGCCAGCCCAAGCTTAAAATCAAAGGCGATGTTGCTTTGTAAAGAAAAAAACTAAAAGATGAGTTGAGTTGAGTTTTAAGTGTGTTCTATGTTGACAGCTTAATGCTAAGCACGTGCACAAAATGAAATGAAAACTGTAGATGTTTTGCAAGCTGGAACTCACCTTTTAGACTTTTTCTTTTCAAAGCGGCATACCTTTGATGTTAAGATTTGACTGGCTGTGAGTATATACTCTTGTAAGTTACACCTCAAATTAACAATTTCCCTAAAGTTTAATTAGTGATTAAGAAGTGTTGCAACTTATGAGGGTTATATATTGCTTCTTCTTCTTCTTCTTTTTGTCGCTGTAATATATAAAGATATTTTTCAATAAAAAAAAAAAAAAAAAAAAAAGACTATATGAGGGAAAAAAAAGAAGTTTTTTCCTTCTTTGAAGCTATGGGCTTTTTTCATGCATAAAATTTCTTTCTATTATAGGCAATACTTAATACATATTTATGATAATTATATATGAGAGTATATAATGGAAAGAGATCGAAGAGGGTATAGGAATTTAAGGAATATTGTAGCAATGAAAATACTTCAAATGATTTTTAATTAAATATTTTAAAACTTTTTATTTAAAAAAATTCCAATTGCACGTGTGCTTTTTTTATAATATAAGTTTTTTAACTTTTCTCTTTGCAATTTCATTTAAACTATAATATATTTAATGTTATACATTACTGTTATTAATATTGTCTATTTCGTTTCTGTTTTAATTCTGTTTGAAAAGTTCAGAAATAATGGCAGAGACTGGAAATTTCTTTTCTTGGCGCAGCGCGGGCGCAGCGTTTCAAACAAATCCCGCGCTATTTAACCATCACCATCATAGGTGGCAGCACTTTCCAAACAAAATTTGTTTTCTCCCTGAACGACAAAAATCAACACGACGTGTTTTTGTGTTAATTTTTACTTTATTTGTCTCGTTATGCTGTATTTTGAGTACTAATATTGATTGATATAGCTCAAGCATCATATAATCAAGGTAATTATGTATAATTTTCATATTTTACAATAGTATAAATTGAAATATAAAAGATTTTGATGGTGACGAAACACCCAAGCGATTGTGCCAGCGCAGAGCATCCATGATAAAAAATTTAACCGGCACATGTCGATATTTGTCATTATCTGGAACATTTGCTTTATTATTAAATTTTTAATATAATATTGAATTTTAAATGAAATAAACATGAAAACTTATAACTGAAGCTGCTATCTGAAAACTTATATAAAATGGTGCCAACATTTTTACATGGATAATTTAATTTCTTGGCTTAATTTATTTTTTACGGTCGTTCTATTTACAGTCTTCTGTTTTTATTTTTTTAAAGTAGCAGTTTCTAAATTGTGTATTTCTGTTTTCAGATAATTCAACATGGATGTTAAACCTGAAAAAGGTTTAATTAATATTCGTCCGCGATGTTTTCTAGACATCGAAGTTGGTGGCATTGCGATGGGACGCATCGTTGTTGAATTATTCAATGATATTTGTCCTCAGACAGTTGAAAATTTTAGAGCACTTTGTACTGGAGAAAAAGGAGTTGGAAAAACTGGAAAACCTCTACATTATCGTGATTCTATTTTTCATAGAGTTGTCAAAGGTTTCATGATTCAAGGAGGTGATTTTACTGCTGGAAATGGAACTGGGGGAGAATCTATTTATGGAAGTACATTTGCTGGTAAGAAATTTACTATTTATTAATTTATTTTGGGTAAATATCATATGAGATATGTGTGTAGGTGTTAGGAATTTGTTGAGGCCACTAATCTATAGTACAGTATTTATGTATTTACCATCTCGTTCAAAGAATTTTTTAAGATTGTGAGCGCCATAAGATTCAATGTATTTTAAATGGCACTAATGCTGTTCGTAAAACCTGTTCTCTGCACCAAAAAAGACGATCGCTTATGGTTATTCAAATGGAATGCGCATTTTTTGGTGCAAGAGAACAGGGTTTACAAACAGCATTACTATCACGCTCTCAGTTGGGGTTCATTGCTCAGCCCCTGGTAGGTGTATCAACTTCAAACAAACTTCTATGAGGCCGTAAGGACCTGATGACTTTTGAATGCTGTTTAGCACAATACCCAGCATGTTAACCTGCCCTGTGGCGCAGTGGTTAGCATTCATGTTTTTCACACCATGGGCCAGTGTTCGATACTTGCAGAGGGACTTTTCATGAAAAGACACCTTTGCTTGGTGTGGAGTGCTGGTTCTCGGTGTGGCTTGGCTTGTTTGTGTGGTACTGAGTGGCAGAGGTCTGCCAAGCATACACATACTTGGATGTCGGCTGTCTACTTATGCAGTGTTCTGTGGTTTCCTGCATGCACCACTCTGTCGAATGACTCGGTAGTTCCTAACTATAGGCCAATCCTTTCTACCAACACTCTTACCTCTTTTTTCTACATCCTTTCATCCTCTCAAAGGGTAGATCAGGTTTAAAGGCATAGAACACTTTGAACAAAAAACATGTCTAGTATCCTAACATACCTAAATATCAACGTTGATTTGGCCGGAGTCATTGATTTCTAATTTATTTTACATTTACAAAATGTCAGCTGCATGTTTATGACGTCACAGCTTGCCTGTTTCCGCGCACGTGGACTAGTAAGCTGTGACGTCATAAAAATTTTGTAAATCTAAAATAAATTAGAAATCAATGACTCCAGTCAAATTAACGTTAATATTTACGTATGTTAGGATACTAGACATGTTTTTTGTTCAATGTGTTCTATTCCTTTAACGTGGGCGCTTGTGCCTTTCCTGGCTACCTTCTATCACTGCTCAACAGTCCTCTCAAATACGTGGATTTAGTAAGACATACAATAAAAACTGAGACTTAACAACAACAAAACTGATTTATTCTTATTTTACAGATGAGCACTTGGCGTTAAAACATGACCGTGGCTTTTTGTTGTCAATGGCAAATCGTGGCAAAGATACCAACAGCTCGCAATTCTTTATGTAAGTATAATGTCTAATTACAGTGACAAATAATTAAAAAAAGTAAATATATGAAGTTTTTAATTTTATTGACATACTTAGAACAATTATTATTAGGAAGTAATAATTATATTAATGGGACTGGAAAAAAAAAGTAAAGAAATTGGATTTAAAATTTTAAGCACTAATTTTAATTCAATTCAATTGAATTGTTTTTTTAGTCCCATTGTGTTTGTTTAAAGTAACACAAATATGTAAAATACACAGCTTTAGTGCAGTGACAACAAATAGTGATATTAATGATATCCAACTTACGAGATGCTGACTATAGAAATTTTAGTTGTTCTGTATCTACTTTCAATTTAATGTATACTTTTCCATGTCGTAAAGGTTACATGAAAGAAGACAATGCTTTCAAAACTGTGCTTAAAGCTAAGTTCAGTTGCATAGTAGGTTGTCAACACTCAATATGTGCTCAACACCTTGTTATCAACTCCTTGTTAATAATTAAAATGCTAATTTGATTAGAGATATTGATAGCAAATAAATCATTGTGATTAAGTATGATAAATTTGACAGAAAATGATAGGAAAAAACAAGTGAATTGAAGATAGTCTCATAGTTTGGTGAAAATCTTGCTAGCATAGGGATGAAAAACTGATACATATAAGATAGCTTTTGGCACTGAACTCCAAGAGAAAACGGAGTATGTTATTCCTTTGTCAGTCCTTACAAACTCGGAGAGAAACTATTGTTAACGTGCTAGCAAATTAATGACAGTAGTGACAAGAAGTCAATGCAAGAGTGTTGTGAGCACAGAGCTAACAATCTAAATTTTTCACTGAACTTGGATTTAAGCCCATCTCCTCTCACGTACCCTTGATGTAATTAATAATTGTACAGCAAACTAAAAGCAGATATGAGAAAGACAATCTATTGTTTCTAGCTCATAAGTTGACTTAATTTGTCAATTAAAAAAAAAAAAAAAAAATAGTCAAATCAAAAAAGAAAAAAAAAAAAAAAAAAAAAAGGCTTTTGAAACAACTATGACATTTTTTAATCATGTATAGTACATTTTCTCTTTCAGCAAAAATTTAAAAAAGATATTAATTAAAATTTGTCTTAAAACAACAACAACGTAATGCTTTACCTAAGTTTGATTATTTTCTACAAAATTTGATTGAAGAAACAAGTTAAAAAATCGCCTATATTGCAAATTTCCTATTTATTTATCATTGAACTTTTTGTGATGCTTCTTTTAAACATGGTCTAAATACTAAAAAATCGATTAAAGGAAAAAAAAAAACAAAAAACATCGCGGTTAGGATCAATAATAAAGAATAGGATAGAATTACCAGCAAGGGCCTTACCACAGTAGAAGTTCTATGGAGAGATCAAGGTCTCGCGTGGCACAGTATTTTGTTATAAAAAAACACTTTTTATAACAAAATACTGAGCCACACGAGACCTCGATCTCTTTTTACTGTGGTAAGGCCCTTGCTGGTAATTCTATCCTATTCTAAATACTAAAAAATTCTATTAAAATTATAAAGATACGAGTTGAAAGTTGTAGCTTTGTTAATAAGGGTGTTAAATTTAAAGGGTGCTTTTATATCCCTTTCTCATAAGCTGTACTTTTTTTTCTTTGGCCCATGCAGTTGATAGTTGATGATTAAAACAATCATTGGTCTTGTCAAAAAGAACTATTTAGTTTTTATGTACAATGATAATAACAATACATTGCTTTCATTCAAGATGTTGCATTAAGCATATAATATGTCAGTTAAAACTAATAGAAAATATATTTTATTTCCAGTGATAGTTAAAAATCAAATTGCCCTACCTAATACAAGAGAGTGATATCCCCCCCAATAAAACAACAACAATATATATTTTTCTGATATTCTGAAGGATAGACAGTAGTTTTGCTGTTGGTGTTTGTTTTTATGTTAATGTAGTGGAGGCTGAAACCATCACTTGATTGATCTCTCTATCTCTTAAATAATGTTGCTTGATGTTCAAAAATATCTGATTGCTGTTGTAGAACCACCGTAGCTACGCCTCATCTAGACGGGTAAGTTTTATATATACATGTCTCTTACTCAATCCCACATGCACCTTTATTTCTCAGCCTTTAAGTCCAAAGCAGCCGTCAATCGGTCCCTGAACGATAATTGTGTGACAACTATCGCTGACTCGTGATTGGCTTAGCTCAAAAGTTAGACCAATCCTAACTCTAGCGTTCCTTGCTGCAAAAAAAAAAAAAAAAAAAAAAAATGAAGGCTGCGTTGGCCTTTAAGGATCAACCTCAATCTTAAAAATATCTAAAAAAAAAAAAAAAAAAAAAAAAAAAGTAATAATAATAAAAAAAAAAAAACTACTTGCATATATATATTTTTTTATTGTTGCAAACTCATAAAGGCGTAGAACACCGTGAACAAAAAACATGTCTAATATCCTAACAAACCTAAATATTAAAGTTGATTTGGCCGGAGTCATTGATTTCTAACCTATTTTCCATTCATAAATTGGCAGCTGCTGGCTTATAGCGTCACAGCTTGCGTGATTCCGCGCACAAGGACTAGTGAGCTGTGACGTCACCAACCCGCAGCTGTCATTTTGTGAATGGAAAATAAATTAGAAATCAATGACTCCGGCCTAATCATCATTTAGTTATGTTAGGATATTGGACATGGTTTTTGTTCAAGGTTT
This sequence comes from Ecdyonurus torrentis, assembly GCA_949318235.1. Taxonomy (NCBI): domain Eukaryota; kingdom Metazoa; phylum Arthropoda; class Insecta; order Ephemeroptera; family Heptageniidae; genus Ecdyonurus; species Ecdyonurus torrentis. The sequence continues at coordinate 16,434,201 of OX439134.1, forward strand.
TTACGCCTACAAGTAAAGTATTGTTCAAACGTAACATAAAAGTTACGTGCTTCAACGCACGTCAACGGATAAACAAAGTTGGAACAATTTAATCAAATAGAAACATGCACATGCAATTTGCAAAAACAATGTGAATGGCACCATTTGTTAACATTGTTCTTTTTAATTTCAATTATCACAGTCAGTTCATTTATATTATATATCATAAAATTTAATTTACTTGGATATAAAAAGTTGACATTATACTGATATGTTGTTGTTTATGTTTTACAGGGTACACGTTGTGTTTGGACAGGTGATTGCTGGACAGGAGACTGTGTCCCATGTTGAAAACTTACCTGTGGACAGACAGAGTCGACCCTTGCAGGACGCCAAGATCTCAAACTGCGGAGAACTTGTACTTAAACTCAAGAAGAAAGGTATAGCATACTTTTATCCATAGATAATTTTGCATATAATACAACAATGGAATTACTTATACATACATTTGGGGATTCAGAAATTGAACTGTTAAATGACAAATGCTTGCATACAACCTGTTTATGAAAGCTCATGAGCTCACTAAAGTGCAAATCCTGTTGCAATTTATAAATGCCTCGTTTTTAATTTTGGACTGGATTAAATTATTTTCTCTCTTGTACATGCCATCCTTGTCACTTAACAGCTCAATCTCCCATTACTCAAAATTTTATATCTACTTTTTTTTTCTATCTATTAATAATCATCTCCTTTAAATACATACTTATGGTCTAACAAAATTAAATTGTTAAACACAAAATGAGACCTCCAAAAATGATGCTAATTTTCACTAACAGTAAGACCCAAATGTAACTATGCAAGAGAGTGCTAAATAATTGTAAAATATGCAATTTGCACTCATCATGTTGAGACAATATTCAATAGAAAATGTTGTGCTGGTTGAGAAAGTTGAATTTTCCTTTGTCCTTCTACGTTTTCGTAAAGAGATTTTGGGATAACTTCATATAATTTTCACAATTCTCATCTCGTGACTTGTAAAATAAAAAATTATTTTGTTAAAGCAATACTAAACCCAGAGAATAAGCATTTTTTATTCTTTTCATAATTAAAATTATTTCAAGCAACTGTTTATTATTTTTTTCTGCAGCCCAACATAACAAAACAAAAACGGGGGTAAGTTGGGAGACTCCGGGGTAGTAGATTTCCCGCCGATGTTGCAACAATGCAATGTAAAGTTTATAGTTTGTACTGCAGGTAGCGCTTCAATAGAAAATAGATAGAAGATAATAAAATTTTCTAATGAAGCGCTACCTGCAGTATGAACTAAAAACTACATTGCATTGTTGCAACATCGGCAGGAAATCTCTAACGTCAGAGATTTCCTATTTATCCCCGGATTTCTCAGTTATATTGGGGTGGAGAAAAAACTAGCATAAAGTTAATTTAAGTAGTTTTAATGATAAAAAGAATAAAAAATACTCTTTTTTTGGGTTTAGTATCGCTTTAAGCTTTGGGCAGTCAACGATGGCTTTTTAAATAGCGATCACATTTTATTAAATCTCCTCAAAACTCAATCTCAAAATATTGATTAATAACGCCCTGAGAGCAAAAGCTGTTACAGCGACCCAGAACTTACATCAAAACTAAACTTGCTCACACTCAAGATGTATATATAGAAGGTGGTGTAGTTTGCATAGGTAGCAGCAGGTATGAAACGTCACAAAAGGTGAATCAAAACAAGAGGGGAAATTTAGCGCCAAAAGAGGGGAAATGTTGTGTCCCTCCTCCTCTTTCAGGTACATAATGTATTGTAACTGAGAGACCACGTGGGTCTGTTTATAGTCACCTTGTATGACGTATGTCAAAATTCGAAGCTTTACAAAGGAAACTGAGTTCTGACGACAGTAAAGAGGCAAATTATACCTCCTTCTATATACATCTTGCTCACACGCTAGTTTGGTGTGAGCTTGAATTACTCTTATCTATGCAAAAGTTATTTTACTACATATATCTGTAGCCTTAAAAACATTTTATATAATAGAATATTACGTCAAATGTATCGAGAGCATAAATAGCATAAATAAGAGTAACTCACACTCGTGCCAAACTAGCATGAGAACAAGTTTAGATGTGACGTAGGTTCGGGGTTTCTGTATCTGCTTTGGCTATCAGCGTGTTAAAATTAAAAATTTGAGATCAAGTTTTTGGAAGATTTAAGAACACAATAATCACTACTGTATTAAAAAAAGCCATTGTTGTCTATCCCTTTTTTAAAAATATGTCTTTATGTACTGTAGCAATATAAACATATCCAGTGGACTAACATAAAAACTTTTGTGATTTTAGACAAGAAGAAGAAGAAGGTACCAAGCAGCAGCGAGAGCAGCGACACTGAGTCGGGAGTCGAGTCTGAACAGAAACGTCACAAGAAAGACAAGAAGGAGAAGAAGCATAAGAAAGTAAAGAAAGAAAAGAAAAGGTACAGTACCTATTTTTTTTTTTTTTTTTTTTTCTGTAGACATTTCATATGGTAGTTTCTCCAAGTATAATTTCTATGGTCTTATAAGCAACTGTTGAATCTGAAATTATTTCATTTGAGGCTATTTCTAAAACATTTCTACACTGCTATATTTTATTAAAATGTGAAAGAAAAGGAAAAAAACAACAAGGGCCTTACTGTAGTCCCAGTTCGGGAAAACTCTTTCTAGCACAGATAAAAAAAAAAAAAAAAAAAAAACTATAAGGAGTGACGAAGGCAAAACACACTCCATTTCTCATGGAATTTGGTACCAAGAGCTATCCAATATGTTTTTTTGTTTTTGTTTTTTTTATATCTTGCTAGTAAGATTTTCTCCGAACTAAGGAACTCTCTTCACTATGGTAAAACCCTTGCAGGTTTTCTCGTATCCTTTTGTTTCAACTATATCATACCTAACTGTGATGGTTTATTTTCCTTAAAGGAATAGAACACATTGTACAAAAAACATGTCTAGTATCCTAACATACCTAAATATCAACGTTAATTTTACCGGAGTCATTGATTTATAATTTATTTTCCATTTACAAAATGTCAGATACATGTTTATGACGTCACAGCTTACTAGTCCATACACGCGGAAACAGGCAAGCTGTGACGTCACAAACATGCAGCTGACATATTGTGAATGTAAAATAAATTAGAAATCAATGACTCCAGCCAAATCAACGTTGATATTTAGGTATGTTAGGATACTAGGCATGTTTTTTGTTCAAAGTGTTCTATGTCTTTAATACAATATCTTTAATTATTAACAACATTTATGATTCTTCAGTCCTCGTAGCTCTGACCCTGAAGGTAAAGAAGATGACAAAGAAAAGAAAGAAGAAGAAGAAGAAGGTATTCCCCACCCCTTGGCTACGACCTTCAACATTGACCCTGATGACATTCCTGAGATACCAGAGAACAAGTTCCTCAGTCGTGGAGGTCCCTCGGACTCTGGCAAGGACAAGGAGAGAGGCAGGAGGAGGGACTCTGGAGACAAGAGAGGTTACAACAAAAAAGACTCAAACATACGTGGTGTCACGAAGAGTGGCAGGGTCATAAAAGGAAGGGGTACTCTGGTGAGTTATTAATGGGGTCAAAGGTCATGTAAGAAACTGAAAGAGTCACCAAGAATAGCAAGAGTCACTGAAGGAAGTAGGTGACTGACTTGTCCTATAATATTTATTTAATTGATTACTGTAATTAAAAAAAAGGAAAAAAAAAGTTTTATGTTCCAAAAAAAGTTTTATTAAAGGCGTAGAACACCTTGAACAAAAAAGTTGTGTAATATCCTAACAAACCTGAAAATCAACGTTGATTTGGCCGGAGTCATTGATTTCTAATTTATTTTCCATTCACAAAATGCCACTGGCGGTCACTAACGTCACAGCTCGCCCGGTTTACGAGCGCGTAAAACAAGTGACCTGTGACGTCAGTGACCGCCAGCGGCATTTTGTAAATGGAAAATAAATTAGAAATCAATGACTTCGGCCAAATAAACGTTGATTTTTGGGTTTATTAGGATATTACGTAACTTTTTTGTTCAAGGTGTTCTACGGCTTTAATATTTTTAACTTTAAAAATGTTTCTATGTTGTATCTAAAATTTAAATTTTCACGTTTACATGTTATTTTCAAAGTGCAATAACTTCCGTATTTGATCTTGTTTGCATAGATGTGACTTTACTAAACTTTCAAGTAACATTTCATCTGTACATGTTAAGTTTATATTTCACTACTGTTCAGTTTGTAAGATATCATCTGGTCACCTTCTATCTTAACAATCCATCTTAACTTACAGAGATACCGCACTCCATCACGCTCTCGCTCTCGTAGTGTTACACCACCTCACTGGCGGCAAGCTCAGAGCAAAACTATATCTTTCAAAGAATTTTCGGTGAGTAAACATCATGCAATGTCATCATTTGTTTTGTCATTTTGTCTTTGTCTAAAATGATTTTATAAATGTTTCAATATTTCCTTCAAATGAAACTAGTTGTTAAAGCAAAGCCCTTGTCAACTTACTTTTTTTATCATTTAGAATACTAAATTGATAATTACTAGAGACCGGATTTAATGTTGATTTTTTTGACAAAAATGTCACAAAAAAAGGTGATTTTTTTGAGCCAAAAATGTTGGCAAAATGTTGAAAAATGTTGATTTTTTGGAAAAAAATGTTGAAAAATGTTGAAAATGTTGAAAATTATAAAATAGCACAAAAATTGTTTATTTATGCTTCCGCAATGATTACACAAACTTTTACAATTTTTTTTTTTATGGTTGTTAAATTTCAGAAAAAATAAATGTTAAAAATACATTAAATAATAATAATTGACTTGTAGAAATCCAGGTTTTAAGATATTTTTCTATATCTACTAAAATTTTCAGTTTACAATATTTTTCAACGTTTAGATAAAAAGCCCATATCTCTTAAATTAAAATTTTTATCCCAAAGATTTTCGTTGTTATTCAATGTATAACAACTACCGAAAATACTACTGAATATTTTCAGAGCTCATCGTAGTTGTCAGATGAGGGATTTTTTTTTAATTACCATATAGGGTATCATGAGTTTAAAATTTTTTTTATTCACTTTGTTTTTAATTTTGAGTTAACATTATTACATGCGACGTCATCAAAAAAAAAAAAAGAAAATAATAATAATTGGCTTATAAAATCTCAAAATTTCGTAATTCAAAATATTTAATGCTCTTCCCCCCCCCCTCCCTATATTTTGTATTAATTTTAATCTTCGATTTCATTAATAAAACATTTAAAATTGTTGTTTGTTAGCTTTGTCATGCGTTGTCCTGTATGGTGAAAAAAAAAAGTACAAACTTTGATTTTAGTTCAATTTTTTTTCACCATATAGGACAACGCATGACAAAAGCTAACAAACAACAATTTTAATTGTTTTATTAATGAAATCGTAGAATAAAATTAATGCAAAATATAGGGGAGGGGGGGGGGGGGAAGAGCATTTAATATTTTGAATTACGAAATTTTGAGATTTTAATAAGCCAATTATTTTATTTTATTTATTTATTTTTTTTATTTATTTATTTATTTTTTTTGATGACGTCGCATGTAATAATGTTAACTCAAAATTAAAAATAGAGTCCTGCTCAAAAATCCTGCGCAGGATCTTGCAGGAACCCGCAAGATCTTGCAAGATTTGGCTTCTTGCAAGATCCTGCGCAAGATCTTGCAAGATCTTGCAATATCTTGCACGGGGTCCTGCAAGATCTTGCAAGATCTTGCAAAACAAATTTTAAAGATTTCTTGCAGGATCCTGCATGATCTTGCACAGGATCCTGCATAATCTTGCACAGGATCCTGCATAATCTTGCACGGGGTCATTCAAGATCTTGCAAGACAAATTTTATGATCTTGAGTGGGAACGTCTTGCACAAGATCCTGCCAATCTTGCACAGGATCTTGCAAGAAAAATTAAAATTCCTGTTCAGAACATCTTGCACAGGATCCTATATGATCTTGCACGGGGTCTTGCAAGATCCTGCAGGACAAATTTAATTTGTCTTGTGCAAGATATTTTTTTGCAAATCCTGTTCAAGATCTTAATATCTTGCGTATCCTGAGATTTTTTTTGAGAATCTTGTGCTTTCCTGAGCAGGATAAAACGCACCCCTAATTTTTCAACCCCAAATAATAAAAAAAATTAACTCTCAAACAATTATTAAAATAATTGTTGGTAGGATAATTATTTCTTTCAATAAGTACTAATTAATGGTGAATTTACAATTAAAAAACCTAATATTTTACAATTATTTTCATTCAATAATTATAATTCTTCTATTTTGTAATTAATTTACCCTGGGGTGAACTTTTTGGGGTAGAAATGGGCAAAGTATGTTAGAAAAACATGTTATAACATGTCAATAGCAATATCAAAGTATAAATAGAACATTCAACCATCTATAATACAAGATGTTGTGATGGCAGAATGGTCCAGGGAACTTCTACTCGATCACCGAAGTCAAGCAACGTCGAGCGTGGCCAATACTAAGATGGGTGTACACTGTACATCATTAAGAAATCAAATATAAAATTAAATTAAACGTTGTAAAATATGAAAAAAAAACTCAATATTGCTTTTTATAACATATTTTAGGATTTAAGTTGTCACCCACAGGTGTTCAGCGCTTTTAATTACTAAAAATTTTAATTAATAAATCTTGCACAGGATCCTGAGCAAGATCCTGCGCAAGAAATTTGAAAAAAAATTATTGCAGGATCTTGCAGGGCAAGATTAAAAATCTTGCACAAGATCATGCAAGATCCTGAACAAGATCTTGTACAGGATTTTTGAGCAGGGAAATATAAAAAAAAATTAAACTCATGATACCCTATGGTAATTAAAAAAAAAAATCCCTCATCTGACAACTACGATGAGCTCTGAAAATATTCAGTAGTATTTTCGGTAGTTGTTATACATTGAATAACAACGAAAATCTTTGCGATAAAAATTGGAATTTGAGAGATATGGGAAAAATATTGTAAACTGAAAATTTTAGTAGATATAGAAAAATATCTTAAAACCTGGATTTTTACAAGTCAATTATTATTATTTAATGTATTTTTAACATTTATTTTTTCTGAAATTTTAGCAACCATACAAAAAAAAAATCAAATTTAATGGCACCAACTTATTCCAATGTTAAGCTAAGTTATGTAGTAATTTAAAATTTCACCCTAAAATTTTGATGTTTTCGTTTTTCGTTTTTTTTTTTTTTTTTTTTTTTTTTTTTTTTTTTTTTTTTTTGATGCAATATTATGAAAAAATGTTGATAAATGTTGAAAAATGTTGCAAAAACATTAAAAATGTTGAAAATATTGAAAAATGTTGAAAATGTTGAAAATGTTGAAAGTAAATGGGTATTAAACGACTTAAAATTGCGCAATTCGCACTCATTTTTCATTAAAAGTGACCTAAATATGACAGAAAAAAATGTTGAAAAACTTTAAATCCGGTCTCTAATATTTACCATACCTTATTATCCATGATTGATCACCATGTTGATTTTGTATTTATTTTCATTTTGACTGTTATATCACATATCTGACGTCACAATGTACCGCCGCCAATCACAGTCACTGCTCTGGTCATGTGATAAATTTAAGTCCCTCCCTCAAGTTCTTTACCCCTATCACGGCCCCATTGGTACATTGTGACGTCAGATGCGTGAAATAACCGTTAAAATGAAGATAAATAGTAGTTCAAAATCAATGTGTTGGTGTCTAATTCATGGATAATAAGAAGGTATGGTAACTAATTATCAATCTAGTATTCTAAATGATAGAAAAGTAAGTTGACAAGGGCTTTAAGGTGGTGAAGTTGTTGTTGTTGTTGTTGTTTTAGTAATTTTAAGCAGCCAAAAATTTTACAACATTGATTTAAATATGAACAGTTATTTTGCTCCACACAGTTATGAGAGAAAAATAGGAAGGCACCTATATGTAGCAAGTACTTCATAGCAGCTGTAATATTTAAATAGCACTTTTAATAAATCAGAATTTTCCTATTTGTGCATTGTAATAATATGATCAATAATATTGTATGTTGTTGCTGTAGGCCATAGAGAAGGAGCGCAAGATGCGTGATGAGGAGATGAAGAAGCGAGAAGAGGAACGTCGCAAGCGACATGCTCAGCGTGACAGAGAGGAGCAGGAACGACGAGCCCAACATGCTTTGATGTTGCAGCAGAAAGCAGCACGAGGGTACGTAGCTCTTAACTTGTATTTATTGTCCCCACTGATACACATTATTAAGGATAGAGCATTGAAATATATAGAATAGTGAAGTGAAAGTTGGTAGTGACACTTTCTTAAGTGATGGAAATGGAATAAGTGTCAGGGTAGTAAGAAATTCAAAAGCCACATTGGTAAGTGAATTGGTGGAGAGCAGGTGTTTTGTGGGAGTTTTGCTAGTCGGCAAAATAGCAGTTTGTTTAACTCAACTTTCAGACTTACTTTTCAAAGTGTTTTACCTTTGATATTAAGTTTATGATGACACACAGTAGTGACACAGTATTGTGTGCACTAGTATGAAGAGTACTCTATATTACTGAGTCGTGCATCAACATAATTCATTTATTTGTTGTAAATTTGAGCAGCAAAATATTTATTCCCATTTTTAAACAATGCTGTTTAACAACTTACTGCACAAAGTTAACACAAATATGTAATTGAATATGTGAATGCACTTTTAGAGTTGAAAATAACAACAAGAGATACATGTTAAAATAGACCCCCAACTAGCCTGAAAATTACTTTTATACAAGATGTATATTGATCTTGTTGCAAAAAAAAAGGTCTATCTTGTATTTTGTCTGGGGAAGCAAAAGGCCTATCTCGTTTTTTGTCAGTGGAAGCAAAATTTCTATCTCGAGCGCCATCTCCATAACATTCGGAAACGAGATAGGCCTTTTGCTTCCACTGACAAAAAACGAGATAGGCCTTTTGCTTCCCCTGACAAAATACGAGATAGGCCTTTTTTTTTTTGCAATAAGATCGATGTATAGAAGGTGGTGTAGTTTGGGTAGCATCAGGTATGAAACGTCATACAAGGTGACTAAAAACAAGGGGGGAAATTTCAAGCACCGAAAGAGTTGAACATTTTTGTCTCTGCTCCTCTTCCAGGTACATAATGTATTGTACCTGAGCTGAGATACCACGTGGGTCTGTTTACAGTCACCTTGTATGACGTATGTTAAAATTCAAAGTTTTACAAAGGAAACCGAGTTCTGACGACTGTAAAAGGTCGTATTATACCACCTTCTATTTATACATCTTGCTTTTATAGAGGAGACTTACTGTACCAGTGATTTGGGTTCTAAAAATTTGGTACACCAGTTCAGTTGGTCATTCAGTATGATTTTCAAAAGTTTGCTTTGTTTCATTTTTCATTTATATTTTTACAGGGAAGCTGAGAAAGAAGCAACGTCAGAAGAAGAAGAAGGAGAAATATTATCTCCACAAAAACTGGCTGCAAGTAGCAAACGTACCAATGGTCAAGAACCACCTGTAGAAGAGAATTCTGATAAAGAAACTGAACATCCTAAAGCTTCTACATCAGCTGGTGAAAAATTAGACGAAGCTGAGATAGCTAAACAATTATTATACAAACAAAAACTACTAGAAGAATTGAGTAAAGTTGAGAATCAAAAACGTGAAGATAAAAAATCATCTACGAAACGTCGATCTAATTCCCCAAGAATGAGAAATCGTTCTCCATCACCTCAACAAAGACGTAATAGACGTTCACCAGTAAGACGTCGTTCAAGATCACCAAGAAAACATTCCAGTAGATCACCAATACGTAAGAAACGTCTGACTTCTGGTTCTCCTAAACAACGTAGAAATCGTTCTTCTTCATCGTCAAGTTCTTCAAGTTCATCCTCAAGTTCAAGTTCTTCATCATCTGGTTCTGATAGACATAGACGTAGTCGTAGGAGTCGTAGTAAGGATAGGAGAGGACGTAGGAGGTCTTCTAGAGATAGACGTTAATACTTTATAAACATGCTTCATAACTATGTTACAAAATAATGATGTATCGACATTTACTTTTTATATGATAAATTTGAAAGAAAAACGTAGGAGAAACCAGCAAGAGTCTTACCATAGTGAAGAGAGTCCTATAGTTTGGTGAAAATCTTGCTAGCACAGATATAAAAAAAAAACTAACACATTGGATTGCTAGTAAGATTTCACCAAACTGTGGGACTCTTCACTATGGTAAGACCCTTGTTGGTTTCTCCTATCCTTTTCTTTCAAATGTATCGTACCTAACCGCGATTGTTTATTTTCCTTAATGTATCTCAACATTTCCTTTTTCTTTGTAATTACTAGATTTATCTATTAATTTCCTTGTTACAAAGTAACTGAAATATGTTCTAATCTCCATTTATAATTAAATCTGTTTTACGGCTATTAAAAAAAACTAATATTTTTGGTGTTCTAAAAAGTTTGTAACTACAATTATTATTTTTACTTGCACAATAACTGCAACAGTTAAAAGTTAATTATAATTTAAATTTCTATCATGAGGGAAAAAAAACTTTTAGTCGCAAGAAATCAGTAAATTACAGTACTCGCAGTAAGTTTCAAGAAGTGCAAATAATTTTGACTTTCATGTATATTGTGGTTAAAGACAGACTTGGCTAAATCAAGCCAAAGCGGGACTCAAACCCGCAACCCCACGCTCACATAGCTGGTGCCTTAAACCATTAAACCTCAGATCTGACAGTTACACAATTGTTATTGTGTACTGTCTTAAAGCTGCGACTTTTATTAGGCCCGTCTTCACGGTATGCATGAAAGTAACTTTTATTTGAAATAGCAGTGTGCAATTTCTCAGGTGAAAATGTTTTATTCTGGTTAAATACATTAGAATACTTGCAAATGTAGATGCGGGGGGGGGGGGGGGGGGGGGGGGGGACATGCAAATTTGAAGTCAATAATAGTCTTGTAGAAGGGGGACCCCAAAATATTAACAGTGACAGCAGAAAATTTTGTGATTCTATCTAAATTTTACATGCTTTCTTATGAGGGAAAGAAGCACCTTCAACACTTATTAGAGTTATTTCTTCTTGTATGTGGAATAAATTAATAAATTCCTGAGGCTGAAATTTTTTACTATTCATCTAATATACTCTTTAATTTTAAAGTAATTTAGTTGATTTTTCCCCCAGTAAGCTACAATAAAAATGCCAGCTTCTAGAAATAATGCTCATGCAAATAATACCTGTGTCATTCCACCATTAGAAAGCATGTAAAATCAGGATCACAAAGTCATCTGCTAGCACTTCGTTAGTATTGTATATTTTAATTGGACCTACCTTTGTAAGTCTGCAATCATTCATATTTAAATTACATACAAAATAATCGAGGTAAGTGTAGAACTAAAACAAACATTCCATCCTCTAATTTTTGTATTTCATTTTTTATTATTATTGCTGCACTTTCATTTTAAGTTAAAAAAAAAAAAAAAAAAAAAAAAAGGTATTAACGTGAAATGTGAAAACTGCCTTAAAAAAGTTTAGTAGGTACGTCACAATAAAATATGTATTAGTTAATGTAACAAGCCAATCAGTGACCAAAGTTGGTGGTCATGTGACCTCGTCTAACCAATCACGAGGCTGTAATTTTAGGTACATAATCACATCAATATTTTGTAACTTAGTTATCTTGAAGCAACTTTAATATAGACACATTTATAAAATGATTTTATTTTGTGCTCATAACAAGGAGATGACGGTTGATTTTTTTTTATTTGTTAAAGAAATTTGTGTTTAACAAAACTTTTTTAGGTATAAAATCAAATCTTAAATGTGTCTTATCCATTTAAAAACTAACTAGCAAGAAATGAGTTGAGCCCATAAAGCTTTTCACAGAGTGCATTTGAAAAGTGAGTTTTTTACTTTTACTAAGCATTTAATGCACCTAGGCTTTATTCTTGCACTTAACACTTAATTTTTGTAACTCTAATTTTTCATTCATTGTTTTTATTTAGTATCTTTTTCAGTACAATAAATTTAAAATAAAAAGGGTTGACTAATAAAGGAACAACTGTTTTGAGACCGACCATAAGTGATTTCCCTCACATCCGCTTCCGTTCCGACGTACTGTGCTTGTGTAGTAAGTAGAAACAGAAGCGGATGTGACGGAAATTGCTTAAAGTCGGTCTCAAAACAGTCATTCCTTTAATAGTCAATAGAGAAAACTAGCAAGGGCCTTATCATAGTGAGGAGAGTCATATAGTTTGATACAAATCATGTTAGCACAGAGATAATGACTAGGACACTGTTTTGAGGCCGACTTAAAGCGATTTCACTCTCATCCGCTTGCGTTTCAGCTTACTGCGCTTGCGTAGAACATTGAAGCAGAAGTGGATGGGAGTAGAATTGTTTAAATTCAACCTGAAATCAGTTGCATCTTTACTAGTCAATAAACATAGCTTGCACTACTAAACTACAAGAGAAACAAAGTATATGTGTGTGCCTTGGTCTGTCCTTACAGACTTTGAGAGAAACTATGAATGTTATAGTTTCATCACTATGAATTTATGAATTTTTATTATTCTAGTTTTCCTTACCCTTACCATTTTTTGTTGTATTATTTTCTTTCTTCTTCTTATTATTACATGAAATGGAGAGTTACATAAGTAATACATAAGTCATAGAATTTCAGAAGCACATTGTCAAGATACATACAAGATAAGGACACGCTCGGCCAATTTGGGACGCCACGAAATTAAAAATGGGTTTCTAAGCCAATCATCGTCTGAGTTGAAGGTCACGTGATCAATATTGACCAATCACAACTGGGCTAAGATTGTGTCAGTTGTGTCCCTATCTTGTACAATGATTCTATAGGTACAGTAAGACACGCCAATATAGATTGTCAATTTTTTGGCGTAATTCCCTATCTTTTAACCTTGAACAAATGACACGTGAAATTTCAAAAAGTCGTTCGTGTTCGTACCTGTAGAATTCTCGTTGTTTTTTATGCATTATCTTGACAGTGCTCATTAATACAACACTCCTCTATCTCCAAAAAATGTAACATATTATCATATTATACTGTACTGCATCTAAATAATGTTATAACATAGTATTGTATTTCATACTTTTAAGAATACATAGAATAGAATTTAAAAACATCATTCTAAGAATTTTTGAATTCAAATATTAGCAATTAGAAAAACTATAAAAACAATTTAAAATTGGTATGATACTAATCATAATTACTGTTAAGCAAAACTGATTTAAAATCATTGTAGATTTGATAAATCAAATGGACTGAGATATGAAAAACACTATTTAAATTGATGTTTATATTTCTCCCATTTTTTGACATCTAAATATTTAATTTAGTGTAAAAAAAAACAAAACAAAAAAAAAAAAAAAAAAAAAAAAAAAACTAGTATACTTTTTTAGCCCACAACTAAATAATACATAAATAAAACTATTCTTCAATGGTATGTTCTAATGTAACCCATTTCAGGCTGTATAAAAAGGTGTCATTTTGTTTTGAATTCTGACCATTTGCATGATAAGTTTGAGCATCATGGAATAAATTAGAAATATCAAATTTAATTCCATTTATTTGAACTTTTGATTGTTTATGTTAACAAATGCACCTGGAAATACCTG